>KV000740.1:85885-127622 GCA_001598015.1 Dorcoceras hygrometricum | reverse complement strand
GACTTAACTTATCCACTCGACAAATGGTAACCACTTGGAAAGTCCGAAGGAGGGTAGTTCGATAGATCACCAGGTCACTATCTATCGCTCAGAACATAGTACAACCAAGACCTCGGACTTATCCACTCGACAAATGGTAACCACTTGGAAAGTCCGAAGGAGGGTAGTTCGATAGATCACCGGGTCACTATCTATCTGCATGCTCAGAACATCACAATGCTCCCTACCAATGAAACATGGTACTTCGCATCGCAGATACTAGTCTCGAACTCGGGCGGCCTTATCCTCATTTTGACGGCCCAATCGACTAGGAACATGTTCAGAATACACAGCGACTATTCGATGGGTTTCATGATAGCCGTCATACCCACTACACATCTAACATACGCTTTTAGTGTATTCTAGGTCTTTAA
The DNA here is from genome assembly GCA_001598015.1 of Dorcoceras hygrometricum. Taxonomy (NCBI): domain Eukaryota; kingdom Viridiplantae; phylum Streptophyta; class Magnoliopsida; order Lamiales; family Gesneriaceae; genus Dorcoceras; species Dorcoceras hygrometricum. Next base: position 127,209 of record KV000740.1, on the reverse strand, counting down.
CTCAACACAATTGTAAAATCATTACACACATAATGAAAGTAAAGAATGCCATATAAGAAAATGCGAATATCATATATAAAGATCGTTTTTACAAGAGTCTATAAAACCCACACGCCACAAGTTGGCTAGTTGGGCATCTACTCTAACAACTGAGACATGATAGATGACTTTTATTAGTTGGAAATACTTGTAGCATTAATAAATATTCGTGCTACAAGCAAGCATACAACCACAAGTTATTGTTTAGTTATCTTATTTGGATTAAAGCAAACTGTATTCTGCTGCAATACTTCGCCGTAAACTACCTAGGAATGCTGCAACTCGTTGGTTGAAAATAGACAGACTTTTTATTAAAAACTGACAACCCACCAACAAAATTCTCTGTGCAAAACTACCTATGATGACTATTACATAATCTCCATTCGACTATGGTGCTGGATTTAATAATTTTACCTGCGTACAACCTGTTCTAAGGATACATTAGTTGTTAACCATTTCAGGGATGAACTCCAAATACTCAAATATCTTCCTTCGAAAATTACAAGTAAATTTGAATTATGAAAATTTAACAGATTCCTGCACTTCTTATATCAAGTCGTGCATCTTGAACAGAAACGTTGCACGAGTTGCTAACAACAGCCTAACACTGCAGATTGAAAAGCTGAGATGTAAAGTAAACTTTCTGACTCCGGAATTTACTTCCCAAATTGACGAATTTCAGTGTCTTGAAAGTGAAATTCCAAAATTTGAGAGACAGTATACAGAACCCTAAAAACATAAAATTGAAATTCGAACTCACTCCTCCAACGTAGACTGTCAACAAAAGATTTCTCAGAACAAGGAGATACGACGCGTCGGCAACGAAAACAAAATAAATCGATAAATACCTGCGACGGCAAGAAAAGTGCTTCTCACGATTCTTCAACAACAGTTCAGAAGTGCTTCTACAACGCGAATCTGTGACAGCTGAAGCCAGAGACAAATCGAAGACCTTTCTTTGTCGATAGATCTGGCTGTGTAAAAGGGTTAGTCGGGGTAAATTGGTAATGTTTCGCTATTTCTTTGTAATCAACAGAATCGGACAAAGTAACCCACCTATATTGAAGGGATAGACAATCACGCTGTAACAACCAGAAATCTGCCCAATCACGCATTCACGGATTCAAAGAAACTGGGCAACAAACGAGCCAAACGTCGGATAGATTGTCAATCACAGGTTAATCAGAGCTACCAAACGCAGCCTTATTGTTTTCTTTTTCCTGAATTGTTGATTTGTGAAATAAGATTTCTGTTTATATTATAATTTTAATAACTATAACTCTCTAATATTTTTTTTTCAATAAGAAATTCATAATACTTGTTTCTCCCTAAATATATACTTATTTATGAAATAAAATAAGAATATTTTTGGGAAAAAATTTCTTATTCTATTTATGTGTTATTTTACTTAAAAAAACAATGTCTTTCAAACTTAATTAATATCCGGTTCTAAGATAGGAATGCAAACACTCGAATTGAGTGTTTAATCGTTTCATTTGAGTACCTTGTTAAATTTTTTTAGTATATATACACACACATTCCTATTAATTCTATTACATGAATACAAATAGAAATATATATAAATAAATACATAAGATAAATATAGAACATATAAATATTTTATTTATTTTATATTTTATTTTTTATATATAATATATAATTGGATATAATGCAAAAGTTTATAAATATCTTATATAAAAATATGAAGAAAAATATTTTGAAGTTTATGAAAATTCGTTACATGGAATTCTAATAAATATAAATATAAATCCATTAAATATATAAACATTATATTGCTTAAAAAAATTATTAAAACCACATGATAGATACAACCCTTAATGGTTTTAGCTGAGACTCCGGTATCTCGAATTTTCATGATTCAAGCTCGATCAAGTTACAGTGGGACTGAAGCCAATAGAATCGAAATCGAGTCAAAATAGAATAGTCCTCTTAAGACCCTGCTCGTGTGGAAATCTGAGAAGCGAACACAAGATCCACCGCCGGAAAACCCTCTATCACAACCCTCAGCACAGCTTGGCCGACCTCGATTTGCGGCAAATTACTGCACACTTTGATTTTTCCGATACTGATGTAAGAAGCTTTCACCTTTTCTGAACAACAAGTGTAGCATTCGATGATAACAATTGTTTTGGTTTGAAAAAATAGGAGAGCGTCCGTCAAACGTCCGCCGACTCCGGATGCTGAAATCGAGCCGGATCGTGAACCATCACTGCAGGAGATCGTCAACTTGAAGGTGATTAATGTTTTCAATCGGTTGTGCTTGTTTGGGATGTTGACGGAAATTGGATTCTTTGCTTTATTAGTTTCTGTAATTGTTTATCTAGTTGATTGAGAGCGGGGAAAAGGAACGGCTGAAGGATCTACTGAGGGAAAGACTCGTCGAGTGCGGCTGGAAGGATGAGATGAAAGCTCTTTGCAGGTTTCTTTCTCCTCTTCTGCCTTTAATTGTAGAAAAGTAGTAATTATTGTAAGAAGTATAAAATGGAAATAGTTGGTGGTGATTTTGTCATAACTTGTTGATTTCGTTATCAATTGGATTAGCTGAAACTGTATCTTATTTCCATTTGGATATAGTTTATCAGCTTAGGAGTTGACAATTCGAGTATTTAATTTTTTACTGAGGTATTTGTAGCTGTAATAGTGTTGACATGAACCTATGTGTGAGTTCAATTGGCATTGAGGTTTAGTTCATAACAATTGGTTTACTTGTTCGTAGAAACTTTTTGGAGAATTTCCTATCCAAGTCTCCCATATTTCAATCTTCTAGGATATATAGCAACATTCTTTCTATGATCAAATAAGAACCTGGGTTCCTTATATGATCAGTTAAAGGGAATTCCCAACTTGCAAAATGTTTTTGGAATACGAAGTTGCTTTCCCCTTAGCTCTGGATGATTTTTTAACCCATATTTAGTTCTCTGTTAGATTTCAAGCTTATCTTGTGCTACCAATGAATTGATTATTGGAAACACTTTCCCGTTTGATCGACAGGGAATTTGCAAGGAAGAAGGGAAGGAATAATGTAACTGTTGATGACCTTATCAATGCCATAACCCCAAAAGGAAGAGGTGGGTCTCTGAGATAACTGTTAACGTTTCATGCGTTAGCTGATGTAGTTTTTTTAACTCTTTGTATGTTCCAGATACTAGTCATATGCTTTATTCTTAATCACCTGGTATCTATTAATTTGCCTAAATGTTTGCGTTGCATCTTCTATCTTGTATTGCACAATATAGTAGCTGAAATCTGTGTCCATTTGGGTGCTTCAGAGTTGTTAGTCATAAGTAAATTCTTTCCTGGCTAAAGCTGTTACTTTGATTTCTGTTTCTATGCTGTTTTACTGTAATAAGATATTTTTTCTCGACTCTTGAATATGCATACATAATTCTGTTCCACTTTGTCAGTAATGGCTTTTTTCCTTTTCTCCTCTTTTTTTTATGAAAAACTACGCAATTTTTGTAGTACAGTATGACTTCTCCATCCCTTTGTATGCTAGAAATTAACTTAGTAGGTTAAATTTGGACACAAAGAAATTTATGTTTAAACGTCGTTTGGTTGGATATCCTGATGCCTGCAACATCCCATGTCTGCAACTGTCAAAACTTTGAATGATACACCAACAGACAGAGGATCATATTTCAGGTCATCAGTACTGATTTGGCCGCTTCTTTGTTTTTCCGAGATCTGATAGTTGTGGCATTGTTGAGTTTTCTTTTACTTGTGATCCTAAAGGAATTTTGGTTGCAGCATCTGTCCCGGACTCCGTTAAAGCAGAAATGTTGCAGCGAATCCGTTCATTTCTTGCGTCAATTGCTCTGTAGCATCATGATAAAAACATGGCTTGGTAACAGCCAATGCTTGAAGGAAAATATTTTGATGACAGAATGACAAAGGTGTGTTCTATCTTGAGGAGTTAAACAAGATCTGTAGCACTTCAGGCCAATGGATCACGCTCGCTACACACTCTGAATCCCTAGAATCTGTGGTTGCATTGGAGGCTGAGTCGTGTTTTCTAAACTAAAATTGGATTTGTTTTATATCCTAGCCAAGGATTCATTTTCAGAGCTTCAAAAAATTCACTCAAAATGTGCCTTTTGTCCGAATTGCCGTAGTTTTCTTTCGAAATGGAATGTTTACAGAGCTTCTCCCATCGGCCAAGAAGTTTCACTCTCTTTAAGCCTACACATGTGTTTTGCCTACTCTTTGTGAGTCAACTTACCATATGATGGGGTTGGAAACCACATGGTGCCTAACTCCTAATTCGTGCCTCCAAGGACTTCCACTGGCACTGCAAACCCACAATCGTTTTTTTTTTTTTAATCGGTGAATCAAAATTATATTATGCAAAATGAGATATATAAATGCATACGTTCAAATACATATCCGACACAGAATTATATTTCGCTATATACGTGAACAGCATAACGCACTTTGAAGTTCTTGATTTATTTTAATATTTAATTACGTTTCTTAATTTATACCAAATTACAGGAATTAATGAAATATTATGAGAATATACCTTTTGATATAAGATTTGAAGTAAGTGGGTTGGAGATGTATATGTATTTAGTGCAGAAACTGCACTATTTTAGTGCAGAAATTACACCAAAATAGAGTTATGGGTTGGAGATGACCTTAGTTTGTCGAATCAGCGCCATACATACAATTGGTCATTACGTTGTCCGGGCCTTTGGCAATCAATGATGAATGATCTAAGCCAATTTTAAATACTTTTTCAGCTATAATTTAGAAATATTGAGATTCACTTTTAAGGCATAGTTTGGTTGGCTTGATAAAAGGTGGATTGATAGATAATAATCTTTTGTCCAATGTTTGGTACAAGTTTTGCACATTCTATATTATCCCGATGGCCCGTGCTTGGCCCGCACTGTGCATACTATATGGAACATAAATTGTCACAATCTCCTTGGCCTGATACCGTGTCCAACCCAATGATAATAAATGGAATTATTATTTTACCCTTTATAAAGATATGTATTATTCATAATTATTATTTCCTAATTATATTGAATTTTCGTTTTTTTCATTTTTTTCAAAATACTTTCTCTCTTATTAATTCTTATTAATAATACTGTAGTCTTGTTTAAATGATATATATATATATATATATAACAATATTATAAATTATAAATAATAGATATTCAACAATAATTATTATTATATTTGTTATATATATGAATATATATTTCAATAATAATTATTATTATATTTATTCAGATATGTGTATGTGTTGGGATGGGTACTTTTGACATTTTAAAATTGTCCACAAAATTTATACATAAAGTTATAATCGTACGAAATATAATATCTTTTATCCCACCATATTATTTATCTCTATCTCCTCTTTCATTATCACTCAAATTATTAATCCTTTATTTATCTCATCCCACTTACCAAGCGAAGCCTTATTAATATAATATAATTGTATAATAAATAAATATATTTTGACACGAACATGTTCCAAACAATATTTTTTTCAAAGAAATCATTCAAACATATTCGAAAACTAACAAAGAATATTAAAATTTTATTTTTTTTTTTTAAATCAAGCTCAAGCTCGATTATATCTACTGGTGAGTATTAATCTTTTCATAAAACCTTGTAACAATGTGGTTACTCATATATTCTAAATTCGAATGAAATTTATAGAGAGAAATAATGCCCCTTCTTTCAAGTGAAATTACAGAATCTGCCACACACACAAGTTCCGCATGCTCTGTTAACCATGGTTTCCACAGGAACTCTAGTAGTTATCTTTGACCAGGGTTAGCTCTCAAATACGTTTATATATAAACCTCAACTCTCCCCAACTCCCGCCAGTTCATTTCCTTCCAAATTCTACACATCTTTCATACTTTCGCTCAGATTGGTCGAAAACATGGTGAGCTGAGAGCTTTCTCCTTGGAGTACACTCATTGACAGTTTCTCATAATTTCTCATTAATAACATTTTCTCCTCAAATTTCAGGTGGTTGCACAGAAAGTGAAGGAATCAGAGATCACTGAGCAGGACTCACTTCTTCTCGTAATTACCTTCTCCATTTTCTATGCTGTGCTCACATTTTTATTCCTCTTCTTCTGATTTAGCGAATAACCACGTTTCGATTGATGTTTGGGGTTTATTTTTGCATTTCACTATAATCCGCCCCGGTTTGTTCTGTTTTATGCAGATTTCGTCTCCGCGTCAGACGTTTGTAACTCTGAGTTTGATTTTTGATCGCCTGTTTGTTCTGTTTTTATGGAGCGATTATCTCTGTTTATGCATTTCGTTATTCTGTGTTTGGTACTTGCTTGCATGTAGATTGTGGTGTTCTGCGTACTACCGATCTACTGGTTTAGTTAATTGATCATGATTTTACATGAACTGCTGTTTTAATAAGAAAAATTGCAACGGTTTTGCTTTTGGAATCCTGTTTGAGTGTATTGAACGAGTTTCCGAAACATTATGGAGGCTGTCTGTTGAGTTCGTTGAGCTAGTGAAATCTGGCTATTGATCGACGATATTGTACTTCAATTTATGTGAGAAGCTTTCGAATCAATCATGTTTGATCCAAATCAGGAAATGTGAGAGTGTATGTTAATAATTCGAAGCTCTTATTTTATTGACTTGAAAATTCAGTGAGTTTGGAGTCGTATTTGTTTGGTACTTCATATTTGGAAGAATATAAACCGTTTGAACTACTAAAAATCAGCAAAATGATGAACTAATATCATGGGGAGCTGCTTATTTTGGTCATTTAGTGTTGTGCATATTATATATGAAAATCATTCAGAAAATGATTTTACCTTTTCAGATTTTATGTGTAGATAGTCTCTGACGATTTGCCAATTATTTCATGTGTTCTCTACCAGCTTAAGTTGTACACAGATATACAGACAGAAGAATAATTTTCCCCAAAACTACAGAGTATATATTCAACCATGATTGCACTTGCTTGGTGTCAAAAAACATGAGTTCAGAAAACATCCCAGCTTGACAAACCCAAGCCTATCTTGTTGAGGAAAATGGAGGATTAATATCAGAAAACACAGCATTAACCTTACAGCTCTACATTTTAGTTACCAGTCAATTGTTAAATTATTTTCTGCCTTTGAGATAGCTAATTGTGTTGATGTTGACCTTCTCTGTGCTTCTCCTTGCAATCTACATGTTTGACCATTATTAACAACCATTGTGCAATTGAACAGACAAGGAATCTGTTACGCATTGCTATATTTAACATCAGCTACATCAGAGGTCTTTTCCCAGAGAAGTATTTTAATGATAAGTCTGTTCCAGCCTTGGGTGAGTTTACAACACTCCTTGTGCCTTGTGCTGCGGCTTGAATCAGTTGCTGATTTGACTTCATTGATCTTAACACTGTAATAGACATGAAGATTAAAAAGCTTATGCCGATGGATGCTGAATCACGAAGACTCATCGATTGGATGGAGAAAGGTTTATTAAACAATCCGCTGATGCTTTAAAGTTTTCTAAATCATATATTATTATCCAACCTCTTTAGCTCATACATCTCTGTATTTCCATTTCTTGATAGGTGTTTATGATGCATTACAGAAAAAGTATTTGAAAACACTCTTGTTCTGTGTGTGTGAAACAGTGGATGGCCCAATGATCGAGGAATATTCATGTAGGTACTTTTATTCTAGTAGAAAACGTGATATATAGAATAATTTCAGATTAAGATCGTCTGAAATATCATGTTATGTTATTGAACATTTAACAATTATTGATCTTCAGGGTGTATTAGGGTCGTCAATATTTGTCCTCTCCAAAACATAACATAGTGTTAAACTAATGCTGACGCTTGAACTTCTTTTTCCTTTTATTGATTTTCCAACATACATGAGATCAACTCATTCGACGTTATTTTCTGTTTATGCATATATAACAATGTACCCTTCTTGCAGTTTCATTCAGCTACTCAAATTCTGACACCCAAGAGGTCTCAATGAATATCAATCGTAGTGGGACCAAGAAGGGAGGGTCATTCAAGTGTAACTCCACAACAGAGATAACTCCTAGTCAGATGAGGTATTTAAACCGTTGCCAAGTCTGAAAATCATTCATTTTCAGCATTCTTATCTTTCATTTTCAGCATTCTTATCCTGGTTGAGTCTTTGATGAAAATAATGTGCATATTTATGAGATAAATGCTAACTTTCAGGAGTTCTGCTTGTAAAATGGTTCGCACATTGGTTCAACTAATGAGAACTCTGGATAAGATGCCTGAAGAGGTGCTATTTCTGGAGACTTTCACCCGCAATGACATTTAGAATTCGCTTCACTTCCAATATTGGCAGTTTTCTTAGATCTCATTCTATGTATTTCATTCTTTCAGAGAACTGTGTTGATGAAGCTCCTATATTATGACGATGTTACGGTAGGACTACTTACTTGTAAACTATGGGGAGTTCTATTTCTTGTTGAGAACAAATGGGACTGTTTATTTGTCGTCATACCCTTACCCTAACTATGACATTTACATATTTACTCCTTATTCCTGATATTTCAGCCTTCGGACTATGAGCCCCCATTTTTTAGAGGCTGCACGGAAGAGGAAGCCCGTAATTCATGGACTAGAAATCCCTTGAGGATGGAAGTTGGCAGGGTCAACAGTAAGCATCTAGTATTAGCTCTGAAGGTATGAAATCTCAACATAGTATGATTCCACGTTGTTTAAGAGATCTTATAATATCCCTATACTGGTGGATTCAACAGGTTAAAAGTGTGCTTGATCCTTGTGAAGATGAGAATAATGACAATCCCGATGATGAGGTAAGTTTGGGAGCTGACTCTACCCTAAAAGCTGAAGATAGTGAATCTGAGAGTGAGGTAATTGATTAACTATGTATTCTCCTTCTATTTTTAAGTTACAGGTCCATTTAATTAACTTTTGCTATTCGACCTGTTTCTTCAGATCAGTGATTCAGATGATGATCAATATATTGTTGCACCTATTGGTAAATTTACGTCCACTTTTACAATATTGTCAATTTGAATTTGTCGTACTCTCTCTGTAACCAGATATCTACAATATTTTGTTGATAGGAAAACAACAATGTCAAGAAAATGGTGCAAGTGATGAAGGTTCTACACAATTTACCAGAAGAAGTTAAAACGAACTCCCGTATCATTCAAGTTTAGAAACGAATTTTGATTCTTCTTTCTGTTCAGATGATACTCAGGATCCATCAGAAGATGAAAAACAATTTGGAAGGGTGAAGTACTGGATAATCTCGCACCACCTTGATACTGTTGAGCTCACTGATGTTCTCTCAAACTTTCCCGATATCTCTGTGGTGAGGATATTTTTTAGGATTAAAGGATGTTTTGTAGTTGGAAATAGTTCTTTTATAACTTAATAGAGTTTTATTTACGCCATTCAAGTTTGTATATCTGACCAATATTTCATTATTTGCAGATCTTAATTGAAGGTAAATATCGTGGATCCTTTCAGTTTAAAGCTGATAACACAATTCTATTCCGGTAAGTTTGATGTTGACCAATTCTAAATCCTCCTGGTTCAGGAATAATGGAGAGGCTGGTGAATGAAGGTGTTATGTCAAAAGCTGGAGTAGATAGTTATTTCATCAATAGGAAGGTAGTTTGCCATTTTTTTTTTCCATTTTTTCCCTCGATGTCTTGGCTCATATCCTGAAACTGTCATATATTGTTTTAACCTTGTGAATTATATCTGCACTAGAAACTTGAGTACGAGTTTGATGCTGTGAAAGAGGAAGATGATGGCAAAGTGAGTAATATGGGTTTAGATCAGAAAGCTATTACAACAGGTTCAGATCGCATGTATATGAAGGTGAAATGTTCTCTTCTTATATAACTTATATGGTCCAGGCTCTATTTTATAATAGATATGGTTCCTCCAGATTACCTGTAAATAGATATGGTTCCTCCAGATTACCTGTAAAATAACTGCGGCATTCTTCTACCATAGAGTCCCTTAAAGAGTCTGTGTGTTACAACCTGCTGAAACCTGTTTAATTTCTTATGGTTGAGAACTGATAATTGCATAAAGTATCAATAGTTGTACATTTTCATGACTAGAACAACTAAAAGTTTGAAGTTCACACTTATTACACCTTTGATCCTGAACTCAAGAGGAGGATTGTATCAATTTTGATTGTTCAAACAACAAATTAATGATGCACGAGATTTCGTGCATAAAAATATTCATGTCAATGTTCATAAGAAATTTCATGATCAGGGTACTGATTGTGGCTTTTGTGTCAGGCTTTGTATCATGCTCTTCCAATGAACTATGTAAGTATCTCAAAACTTCAGAGTAAACTTGATGGTGAAGCCAACCAGGGTACAGTTCGCAAGCTTATTGACAAAATGATCCAAGATGGCTTTGTTGAAGTCAATGGCAACCGCAGACTAGGTAAATGTATCGTTCCCATCGCATTTTCTAACCAAGGGAAGGATATTTCGACTGAGACGAGTTGTCTATGTCATAGGCAAACGTGTGATCCATTCGGATCTTACTAAGAAAAAGTTGAATGAAGTCAAGAAGATCTTAGACACAGATGCCATGGTGAATATTACAAAATTCAGTTTCATTCCATTGCTCGAAATGCCATTAGATTGCCCGCATTGTTGCCAAATTTTTCCATCAATTTGTCCAGGATCTGGATATGAAGGAGCCATTTAACAAGTCCAATCACCCAGAGGCTGAGACTATTGGTGGTCAATCTTATACTCTTTGCTAACTCCGAAAATATTTCAAAGTCTTAATGACTCTTAAACATAGATGCAGTGGATACTAACAAGAACTTTTCATTGGCTGTTAGGTAACAATCACAAGGACATGTCCACCTGTGGTGGCCTCCACTCGATCGGATCAGATGTCACACGCACCCGGGGCAGATCCGATCCACACCAGAATGGCTTGAGTATGACTGAATCAGGCGCAACTAGGAGAAAGGAACATTTACAAACTCCTACTAGCAGGATTGAGGTAACTCATTGTTTCCCAATATCAATTCCAGTCACAGAAATGCGTAACGTATGTTATCTAAATATTTCATTCCTCATTGTTTTCTGAAAACATCCAACTTTGTACTGAAATATTTAGCAACTCATTTTAGAGTTTTTATGATACGATGAATGTACAGCCAGCCGCTTCAAGAGAGAGCTTCGTGCCTGGGGCTGAAGATGGCGGAGCCAATGAAAAAACTAATCATTGTGACGAGGTGGACATCATTTGTAGCAAGTCCACTCAGGACAAACGTTGTAGGAAAGCAAGCACTGTATGCTCCAAACTAATGAGTCATACTAAATGTCATACTATTCTTTTACTTTACTTATATATGCTACTGTCCTTGGCTATAGGGCCCACAAAGTGTGTGGGCTCCACGGCCATCGAAGGTTGAAGATCCACCTAGTACGCTTAACCTGGGGAATATAGATTCTCCCTTACGGTATTTCAAAATCTCTACTTCTGATCGCTAAATTCTTAATTTTCTTAGGTCAAGGAGCCCATCCTCCAGCAAGCAAAGCGCCAGAAATCTCAAGCTGCTTAGAGCTCATCAAGTTAGAACCAAGTGGAACCCAAATCTGGCTCGGTGTATTCTTGATTGACATTTAAACAATCGCCAACAGATACATATGTTAATTGTGGTGCTCTATAAATTTGCTACCTTCTATAACATCTTCTCGACCTTCGACGTCGCTTTCAAGCTTCTGTCTCGGAGTTGATCGAGTTTAAATGTTTAATGGTTTTAGGTCAGTGTCGGCAAATACCTAGTAATCTAGTATAGATATGGAAGGGAAAGTCATCATATATGACGCATTTGACTAGTAAGTTGTGGGCCATCATTTGAGTCACTTCATGGAAATGAAAGTTCCACTGTCATTGCGTTGTTCCAGTGGAAACTATCAACTTTGGATGAAAGTCCTAATTCACCCTTTTCGTCCCAACTACTACTGTCTGACCTACACATTTCACAAAGAAACTTTGTATACAACCCTATATAATAAATATTTTGATGGGCAAAAGGTTGTAAAATCAACCAACATATTTAGTGGACAGAGTTATATTTATGAGGCAGCAAAGATAACTGAAAATGAACATTTGGTTATATATTGTGACTGAAAAAAGAATAACTGTAGTCTTAAGATAGAGGAAATATTATAATATGGTCGAAGTGGATATAATCACCATTTGTAAGAAAGGAATGCAAAAAGGAATATTGTGGTTGAATCCAGAAGAAATGTAAAAGGTAAACCCACGAATTGGACAAAAGTAGGAATTTAAAGTTAGGAAACAATTGATAGGTGAACTTATTGCTTTTGTTGATTATTATTACTATCTTGATTATTATTATTATTAGGAAATCTAGGGGCATAGAAATCTGTGCGCGCAATTGTGGATAAGCCAGTTTGACTAGTTGATCGACTTCTCTAGTTAATTGACTTCTTAAATGAATAATGCATTGTCACGCTTATGAAATCCCTTCAAATTCTTCGCTGGAATTTGGAAGAGTTTCTATAAAAGTACTTCAGACTCCTAGAAATTGAGAAGCATTTTTTGGAAACTCATGCAAATATCACCGTAGTCATTATCGTTGTTAAAGCGAAATTGGTAATAAATATCTGATCAAAAAATCAAGTTAATTTTCAATCCTTATGTATTTGAAAATTATTTTGCAGTCCCTGATTAGATACAAACTTGTTTCTAACTCCCTATAATTTATATCTCTCTTTTCCAACGTATTTCTATCTTTTCAATTTTTTTAATTTGTTCCCGATTTCTCTTTTCCTCTTGTTTTTGTTCCACGATCAACATCCCTGTTTCTTCCCCATTTCTTCTCGATTTGTTCCCGATTTCTCCCCCTGATTTCTCCTTCTTCTCCCTGTCGATTTGTGCCTGCCGATTTCTCCTTCTTCTCCCTGTCTATTTGTGCTGATTTCATCATGTCGATTTCTGTTGATTTTTCATCCCTGCCGATTTCCCCAAGTCCTCTTGTGTCCATGCCGATTTCTGCTGATTTCCCCAAGTCCTCTTATTGTCCTGTCGACTTCTGCTTGTCGATTGGTTGACAGGTTTGATGCCGATTTGGTTCGCATTGTATGTTTTAGTGTTCAAGTTTGTCAAATTCAGTTGTCGTGATTTCTCAGGTTACACATTTGCTATACGCATTAATCCACATTTTAAGTGGAGATGTTGTACAAAGGTGGCAGGGATTGTTTCCATTTGAATCAAGTTTGCCAAATTCAGTTCTAGTGCTTTTCAGATATATGTGTATTGTAGGATAGGATGTTGATTTTCTAACAAGCTTTAGCCATTGTTTCTTTGATAGCCAACCTTTTAAATAAAAGCAACCTTGGACTTTTGGAATTGCAGTATATGAACTTATTAGTTGCGTTTGTAGGAATTATTAAATGATTACTATATATTTGTTGTTAGTTTTATTTCTGATATTCATTTCGATGCATTTGTTTGATATTTTATAATTTCCATTTTTTTTGAAGAATATCAATGGAAGAGTTTCCAATCCAAAAGTGATAATGGGGAAAAAGGTAGTGAAGCATAATCCGAAGAAAGGTACTACGGAAAATTTATCTCTTGTAGAAGTAAAAATAAGAAGAAATATGGCAAATGTACGAAGGGTAATTAGGTTGTGTACAGCTTATCTTTGAAATTCGATATTTATGTAAGAAATCGTTTATTTACTTTGTTGAACTTGTTATCGGTTTTTAAACTATTATTGTTGTTTTTATGAGGAATTGATATTGCACATCGAAATAACATCGACGACAACAAAAGAGGATATTTCGAATACATAATCTCTGCAATGGAGGAATTTTTTGAACGAAAAAAAGCCTCAACGATGGGTACATGTGAAAAAAAAATCGAACAAAACAATACCACAAATCGAACACAAAAATGCACCAAAATCGAACAAGAAAAAGCCCCAAAATCGAACAAAGTAATGCCCCAATCAAACAAAAATCACCGAAAAAAGGAAGTCCTCGTCCTTGCGTTACTCCGGCTCCTCCGTCGGTTTCAAAGATGCAAAAATATGTTACTTGCAAGGGGGAGACGACGTTAAATTGGAGGAAAGAAAGATGGAAAAACCTGTGAAATAGGAACGGAGAGTAAAATAGAACATGTTTAAAAAAAGAAAAAAAGAAATGATTCAGAGAGCTACAAATAAGAATATTTGTGTCTTAGGGCCTGCAGAAAAAGTTTTTATCGAAAGGAGACTGAAAAGTAATTTGAGTTTCTGATCAGGGATTTATCATTGAATTATCTATCATTAATATATTATAGATTAATAATTCCATTTAACATTAATAAAATTTATAGACAAAGAAGCTGGTGTCAGCATCAACAAACCCGTCGAAGAATATTAAAAATATCAAAAATGAACGATAATAGGACAAAAAAGGGTGAATCTAGTATGTAATTTCTCCAATAGAAATATTTCTTAATCTTGCGAGACTTCAAGAATGTTCAAGATATTTTAAACTTACTTGGTGCTTTACGACTTTCATTAAAATTTTCTATTTGAAAAAAGTTGTAATAAAAGATTTCATTTAGTATCTCTCAACAATGAACCTAAACAAACAAAAAAAATTTATATCCTTAGGGGATTTATATGCGTGTTGATCAGACAATGGTAAATAACAAATGTAAAAGAAGAATCTTTACATTACAATACAAATTTCTCTATTTTAAAGGTTATCTTCTCTTGTCACCTTCCCTGGACCCATTAACCAACCAAAAAGAAGCAAAATAAAGAAAGAAGAGTTGGTCCAGAAAGTTTTAAAAAATTATAATTAACTCGAATTGCCCCTCCATTCACATTTGGAAACTTCAACGGTTCCTCTGCCTCGTAATTATGTCACCGATTCCACGTGGCTTCACTTCCACCGTCTCCTTTCATGGATTCTCGAAATTGCCCTTCCCTGTCCCCACAGCTCTCCGTGAATCCGTCAACAATATAAACTTGCCCATTTTTTGCGAAAGATCCGTAGAAATTCCAAAAAATACTCTTAATAGTTCGGCGTACAAGATATGGCTTCAACTCAGGTAATTACTCTAATTCTGTAGTTTCTGAATGCTTTTAATTTCTGATATGGTGTTTGATCTTTGATTTGTTTGGGAATTTTCTGTAGGTCGAGTCGGATAGGAGTGATGTTCAGCTGAAGCACCTGGGTTTTGTGAGGATTGTGGCGATAAACGCCGCCGCAGTGTTGTCTAATGTCTACGGTTACGCGAAACGGAACTCCGGGCCGCTCAAATCCGCCGTCGGGGCGGTGGAGAACGCCGTCACGACCGTCGTGAACCCGGTCTACGATAGATTCAAGGGCGTTCCTGATGATCTCCTTATCTTTGCTGACAAGCAGGTGCGTCGTAATCCTTGTTGAGATCCTCTACAGTTAGCTAGTTGGAGTTTTTTTTTTTTTTCCTGATTGGTGATTATTCTGTTAGCCCATGGGATGAGATTCCTTACTGTTTTTGTGATACCTTTTCTTGATGTCACGTTGGCTATCTAAGAGTTACTATAATATCCTATGTCCTGTCAACCTCAAAGAGATGACTAACGTTAACTCATTTCAGCTCTTCTTCGTCAATCAACTTTTCAAGAAAAGATTAGATATCTCAGTAAATGTTTTTTTAACCTTGTCTATCAATTTCCCATATAAGTTCATCACTTATTTTGTAACTCTTTATTATTGGTCTCCGATAAAAATGAATTTGAATTTTTAGTGATATAACTTGCATTCATTCTTTTTTCGTTCTTGTTGATGAATTTTCCACTTTAGTTATGTAATTTGCCCAACTTCTTATTTATTTTTTTCTCTTTCGAATTGCATTTGACGTACAAGGCTAAAATTGTAACGTAACCCCATTCTAAGTTAAACAATTTAGACATCTCCACCCAACTCACCCCACATGTACTTTCAAAATTTTATGTCCAAGCACATTATGATACATAGAAATCGTAGGTTCGGAGCTGCGAGAAAGGTTTCATGTGATCATGGTGGAAATTTCTAACATGCACATTTATGATCGTATGATATTCTTTTCCTCTTTTCTTATTTTAGGTAGAAATGCTGGTGGGGCTGGATATGTTCACCGTTTCTCTTCCATGAAGTTTTCAATTTTTAATACTGTCTCATCAAGTTACACATTCCCTAATGGGGTAACCTCTATATTATCTCATTCTTGTTTTGTTTCACCAAGGTGTTTTCTTGTGTCAGGTTGATAAAGCGGCTCGCAAATTTGACGAGTGTGCTCCGCCTGGTGCGAAGAATGTTGTCTTCAAGGGCCAATTAATTGTCAGAAAGGCATCCCAGATAGCACAAGACTTGGTGAAGGAAGCTCAGGATTCCGGTCCTCTTGCCGCCGTTTGTCACGCTGGTACATTGTCCAAGCAATTTGCAGTGAGTCAACTAGCAGTTGTTTGGTACAAACTTAACAAGTATCCAGCACTGCATGGGGTGTCTGAGACGGCTGCTGCTACGGCGACACATTTGTCTGAAAAGTACAACAAATTGGTTAGAGATTTGGCGGCGAAAGGTAATAACATCTTCAACTATTTCCCTCTAGTGCCTGTTGACGAAATCGCCAGAGCTTATAAGCAAGTAGAGGCAGCTGCAAACAAGAAAGTGGATGCAAGCAGCTCGAGTGGAAGCGATTCGGACAAGGATTGAGGTGGCCACAGGTTTGTTTCAAGTGTCATTGTAAAATATTGGTGCCCTCCTTCCAAGGCTTGTTATGATATGTGAGATGAAGCTTTAAGGGGGGGCTTTTAGAATCTATATATTCTATGAACTAGTGGTTTTATTGTACATATATAATATATATTATGCCGGCTTTTCGAATATGGGGAATGGATTCTGATTTCTATTATCTGATCGCTTTAAATTATATTCGTTTTCCTTAAACTGAAACTTTCTTAGAAAAAATATTCAGGCATTTATATTATTTCATATATTGTTTAACTATCCTTTCTAACCAAGAACGAAATCAAAGGCTTTTTCAGACACACGTATTGTCTAATCATGTATGTACTTGTAGCAAAGGTTAGTAGGGATGACAACGGGGTGGGGTGTGGTCGATTTTGCCATTATCATCCCGAATAATTTGTGTATATATATATATATATATGCATATAAATGTTATTAGATTGTTATTAGGTATTATTTAGATCGAAGATTTTTATTCAAATAAGAATAGTAATATGATTTTTATTAAATAATAATAATATTATTAATTTTATTATTATTATTATTTTTATTATATATATATATATACACACATTATCGGGGCGCATTCGGAGAGTTTTGGGATGAGATGTTATTATCATGCCCATCCGCATTTGATTCGAGGATATAAAAAATTCCTCATATCCGTTTATTTCGGGTTTATCCCACGGGCCCCCCGTTTTATTTCGGGTTTATCCCGCGGGTTCCCAAACACTTGGGGAAAATTGACATCCCTAAAAGTTAGGGTCTTGTTCAAGTGTGCATTGAGTGTGGACATTGATTGATGTGTGTGTGTCTTGTGTTTTAGTTAATTATATTTACCTTCCATGCAAAAAAATCATATTATATGTTCGATATGGTGATGATATTTTTTTTAAACAGTATCGATTGCTCTGGTCCGAATTTAATGCAAAAATTATTTAAGGTTAACTTGTTTCATATGCCACTGTTGAATTTCAGTTCTAAGACCATCTCCAACACAGCACCAAAATGGTTTTTACACTATTTTGGTGCTGAAAAATGAAGTCCAACCATCTGCACCATTTCACCAAATTTGGTGCAGTACCAAATATTTTGCACCAAATTTGGTGCAACATCAAATATTTTGCACCAAATTTGGTGCAGTTTTTTGCACTACGTCGAATCTCTATCTTTTCTTTTCTCTTTTTTACTATACTAATTAATTATTGAAAAATAGATTTATATGAAATAATTATGAAAAATCAAAATTAATAAAAAATTCAATTAAATTTTTTTTATTGAATATACATAAATTAATATTTAAATGAATTTAATGTTTCTATTGATTAAACATATTTAATTAATTAACAGACTAATAAATCAATTAGATCAAACTTCTCAAAAATCACATTGTTCAATTAAATTTTATATATTGAAGTTATTGATTTATTTTAATATTTAATTACGTTTCTTAATTTATATCAAATTATTGTAATTTATTATTAAATAATAATTAAAATATTAATAATAATTATATTGTTATACTATTAAGAAACATTAATATATAGGAATTAATGATATGAGAATATACCTTTTGGTATAAGATTTGAAGTAAGTGGGTTGCAGATGTATATGTATTTAGTGGAGAAATTACACTATTTTAGTGCAGAAATGACACCAAAATAGAGTTATGGGTTGGAGATGACATAAGGAAATCTCTTAATCTCCATCTAACTTGATAGATATCAGACAAACATGGAGAGTAACATTATATAGGATAAGATTATAATATGATAATCAATACTATATCTGAATCAAATAAACCTTTAATCTCTATCTAACTTGATAGATATCAGACAAATCATTTTTAGCTAAGTTCAACAAAAGATGCTTCTAGTCTAGTTAAAACTGCGGCCAAGAGCAGGACATGAAAATTTTAATTTGGTGGACTAAATTTATAATTTATTTTGGTGGGATATGTATAAATATAGAAAAAAAAATTGTAGCGTGTGGCCCTTGGATTCCTCCCAGATTTGAACTTATGTTTATCTAGTGTTGTTTCTTGAACTATTTTTGATAGATGAGTTCTTTCTTGACTCTTGTAGAACGTGTCACTCGTAGTGTTGTGACTTAATTAATAGATAATACATATGAATAGTTTTTAGAATATTGTCCTAAAAGTCAAATCGACCAATTCGTTCAGACGAATTTCTGAAACTGAAATAACCAATTTATTTGGAACAAACGCATCTCAGATTCCTTGATAATACATTTAAAAAAATTATATAACTCCCATGTTTTAAAATAATAATAGAAGTAGAAGATAATGATGGGTATATTTAACATATAAATATAATAGCATTGATTGTGGACATTGATTGAGATGTGTGTGTGTATTTTTTGTGTTTTAGTGATATATTTAACAAATAAAAGTGGTGTAATTCAACAAAATTTTAATGCCTTTAAATAAAATGCATGACCAAAAGAGCAAAATTGGTATGTTGGATGTTCAAATTTTAAATTGGTGTACTTCGATTAGTTACATTTCAATCTTAGTGCGATAAACGGGAAGATATGAATATTTTCCCATTTTAGTTACTTCTATTTACCTTTCATGCAAAAAATCATATTGTTGTTCGATATGGTTGATGATAAACATCATCCATTGGTCCGGTTCTAATTTAATGCAAAAACTGTTTAAGTTTAACTTGTTTCAGGGGCGAAACTAGGCCCATGTAGCAGGGTGAGCTGGAGACTGGGCTGACTTCAGGGAAGACATGGGTCATTTTACATAGGCCATGTCTCTTTACATATTTTTCACATATATAAACATTAAAATTGGAGAAAATCAGCATGCGTTAAAGTCCAGACCGCCCCTGACTTGTTTCATATGTTAATCTCCATCTGACTTGATAGATATCACACAAATATAGAGAGTAACACTATATATGATAAGATTATAATATGATAATCAATACTATATCTTAATCAAATATGCCTTTAATCTCCATCTAACTTGATAGGTTTTTTTAAAATAATGTAGGTGTTTGCAGGGGGTGTTTCAAAAATATGGTAAAACGCTAGTTGGGATAGCGAACGCTGCTTATTGTCCGCTACAACAAGCAAGGGACCATTAATAAAAAAAGAAAATATGACGGGCGCTATTTTTTGTTTAAATAAATCACCGTCCGCTACTTGTCTCATTTTTTGTTTCAAAATAAATTTAATCACCTTCTGCTATTTGAAGTAGCGGTCGGTCCAAATTTTTTAAAAATATTAACACCGTCAGCTAACAGCAGACGCGGGCGTTGAAATATTTAGAAGAACATAGAGTATCAAAGCACATCAACTCAGCTGACAGTCAATTCTCAGTAAATCATCGGAATCCAAAGCACAGTGACTCAGCTGTGAAATCACAACTGAACAGCATAGGCAAACAGTTCCAGAATCACACGCATGAATAAAAACAGCGCATCTCAGGCTTTACTATGAGATACTATACGTAGCAACTCAGCTCACAGCCACACACGTCAGCATACTCAAGACAGACAGCGTGGCTACACAGCACACGCATATAAGCTACAACAACTCATCACATAAACAGCTCAGACAAGACATGTACAACACAGTTCAGCACACACATAGAAGGTTACAGCAACACAGCGTACACACGACAAGGCTACGATAGCTCAGCCCACAGCCACTATGTTCACATGTTTATCTCAAAGCTGTACAAGCTCATATTCGTACTTTGAGCAGATTTTACCCAATACCTCTACCAAGCTCACGGCTGATAGCAGAACGCACTCGCTGCGATGATCAGGTCTCGGCCAACAGCTCAGGGCCAGTAGCTCTCGGCAAAAAACCACAATAAAGGTACTATCTGAATCGAAGCTCAATTCGGTCGAAAATCATGAAACACAACTCAAGCAGCTTCTCTTCGATTTCCTCATCCGGCCTCCTCACGACTCTAAACTGGTATGAAAATGTCGAGCTTGAAGAGGGATTCCAATCGAGGTACCCTCACTCAAAACTGATCGAGCAATCTCCGACGATCTGAAGAATAGTAGGTCGGGTGAACAGTGACGACGAGGGTTTGGAATATATCTATCGGGAGCTTGCAGAAGAAGAAGCACACTTGGATAGCGCAGTACAACAGAGGGTTGTATGCTGCGTTCGGGAAGGATGAATCGTTCCCGAAAAGGAATCTATTGATTCTCTTCCAATTGGTTGGACCGTAGGTGCGATGATTTACTTCACGGGCGAGGTCTCTGGTTCAAGTCCAGGATGGCCCAGCTGCGCCAGGGAAAAGGATAAGAATAGAAGAAGCATCTGATAAGGAGATGTATATATTTGTCAGGAGCTTCCAGAGGGTATATTTACTCACGCTCAACATATGACGGCAATAGAGATTTCAGATCAGCTCAAACCTCATCATTGTATTCTGTTCGACGTACAGCTCAGCATGCACATACAATCCAGCTCTCGCATCCAACAGCTCGCGCTCTCAACAGATCACATTCACAAGACAGCTCGCGCTCACCAAACAAATCACTCTCTCGTTAACGATACAACTCACGCACGTGGTTCAGCTCTCGCGCACTGCTCAGCTTACGAACCACACTCAGCTCTCGCGCAAACAGATCATGCACCCTTCAGCACAGGAGAAACGAGCAGCTCTCACCAAATTTGACCACCACGAACAGCTCTCGTCCAAAGCTGAAACCACCACCATCTCTTGTCCGGTCTACAAACCAAGAACAGCTCTCGCCCAAGCTGTGCATCACCAACCAGCACAGAACGTCACCCATAATCTGATCCCTTAGCTCAGGGCATCCAGAACATCCCTAAGATGAATCCAGCTTACGCTCATCTAGAAAAATCCAGAGCTATTTGCCTCTACGTTGTTGTCCCAAAAAAGCTCGCGTCCAAAGCTGAAACCACCTCCATTTCTCGTCCGATCTGAAAACCACGAGCAGCTCTCGCCTAAGCTGTGCATCACCAATCAGCAAATCACGACACTCGTAATTTGATCTCTCAGCTCAGAGCACCCAGAGCATCCCTAAGCTGAATCCAGCTTATGCTCATACAGAAAAATCCCAGAGGTGTTCGCCTCTATGTTGTTGTCCCAAAACAGCTCGCAGAAGAAAACTCATCAAGCACCACGAAGCAGTTCAGCTCAGAACTGTTACACTCAGATCAGCTCTCGCCTGATCTGATCCATGCCAACTCGATACAAAGGTTACCAACAGCTTACATTAGCTGTTCGGACATCAGCTCACGCCCAAATTGACTGCACAAACAGCTTGCGTCACGCACAGTAGTACATATCACACCAGCATATCAGATCACACGAGCTCAACACAGGGAAAACTGCACAATTCACTAAACATCTTGCGCAAACCTCAGGTCAGATCGCACCCTATAAATCAGCTCAGAATGGTCTATGCAGCTTACGCCAAACAACCCGCGATCTTAGATTAGCACAAAGCATTCAGCTCAACTTACGCTCTCCAGAACAGTAAGCACTACAAAAACTCAGCTTACATCGCTCAGCTCAGCACATGCCAACCAACTCAGCTCGCGCTCACCCACAACAGCTCACGCCCTCAGGCCAGCGCATACCGTCCAGCTCAGATCGCGTACTCTCTTCTAGGCTAGCAGTACGTATATCAGCTTAGAGTACTCACTCAGTACGCATCACTCAGGTCAGCTTGCGATGATCTATTCAGCTTTCGATGTTTCATCTAGTTCACGATGCTTTCTGATCAGCTCAGAGCACTGCACTCGATTGGTTCATGCTACAGCAGTATCAGCTCCGAGCGCTGCACTGGACTGGTTCACGCTACAGCAGTATCAGCTCATGTCACTTGTCCAGCACGGCTAAACAACAAAGGACTCACCGGTTAGCTTGCACCCGATATGGTCCAGTTCACAACTACAAATTTGAACCTGACATACTGTAAGACCATCGTACTCCGAACTGATACGATTCTCCAGCAAACACAAATCAGCTTGCACTCCTAAGTTCAACACAGGCTACTCGCAGTAGCGGACGCTGGTTTAATTTTTTTTTATAAATGGTCTGCTACTTCAAGTAGCGGACCATAAGCAGCGTCCGTTGTCCTGGACAGCATTTTACCGTAATTTGAAACATCCTCAAGAACACATTAGTTTTGACACGTAGTTTTATTTTTACATTATTTTTAAAAAAGCCCAACTTGATAGATATCAGACAATAATTTTAGCTAAGTTCAGCAAAAGATGCTTCTAGTTAAAATTACGGCCAAGAGCAGGACATGAAAATTGTAATTTGGTGGACGAAATTTATAATTTATTTTGGTTGGGATATGTATAAATATAGAAAATTTGTAGCGCGTGGCCCTTGGATTCCTCCAAGATTTGAAATTGATGTTATCTAGTGTTGTTTCTTGAACTATTTTTGATAGATGAGTTTTTTTGTTGACTCTTGTAGGACGTGTCACTCGTAGTGTTATGACTTAATTTATAGATAATAAATATTAATAGTTTTTAGAATAAATATTGTCCTGAAAGTCAAATTGACCAATTCGTTCAGACGAATATCTAAAAACTGAAATAACCAATTTATTTGGAACAAACGCATCTCAGATTCCTTGATAATTTGACATTAAAAAAAAAATTATATGACTCTCATATTTTAAAATAATAATAGAAGTAGAAGATATGATGGGTAAATGTAAAAAATAAATAAATAGCATACAAAGATTGAAGAAGTATGGCAACAAATGATAGAGCTGAAGTTTGAGTCATGATGGGCCGGCCCGCAGATTTGATGGCCTGAAAAACTGTTATCTGACCAAACCTATCTTGGGGTACTATTTTTATTTTTTTTAAATGACCATATCCATATTCCATAATTAATATATTATTCACTACATCAAATTAGATAGTTCAGAAAATTATAAAAAAACTAAATAAATAATTCCAAGTTCTAAAACTTCATCAACCATATAAAATATTTGCTTTGATGTATTTTATAGTACTGATTGGTTATAACTCAATTTACTTATTAAAGTCCAACAAGTAAAGTCAATACATACGTAGAAGCCTACATTTTCGACTTCTGTTTACTTCTATAGTGGAGATAGTCGGACATAATGAAAGATCACGGACATATTATTAAAAGTCTGTGATAAGAATGGATTTCTCCCATAAAGGCCAAGCCCTCTGATCTCTCTCAAATTATACAAATTGATAGGAATTCTCTATAGCATCAATTAAAACCTCATGCTTAACCAATTCTGATCCATTTAAAAATTGTCAGTTTAAACTTTAACCCGACCCATTTTTGGTTTAGCCATGTTGGAGCAGCCTGATAAACCAAACAAAGCGACGACTCCTGATGCAGCAGACACACGGCTGAGACATGATTGATCCAACATACTATATTTCTATTATTCAAATAGGGAAACTGAAGATAGTTGTAGGCTATGATTATAATTGATAATATTGTGTTGCGTCTTTAGATTTTTTTTGACAAAAACTTATGCTAGGCAAGAGTTGAAGTAGGTCTGCCATTGATTGCGGCTGCAGCCTCTATCTTAAGAAACCCTACTATCCTAGGCTTATTAAACGTTTATGAATTGGTCATGTGAGAGAACTTAGCACATTTGAGTGAATATGTTGGGGAGCAGTGAAGTGAGTCAAAGACCGAGTAGTGGGAAGCGCTGAACTTGGTTGTTGCATTGTGGGAAGCATTGAACTTGGTTGCAGCAATGTCTTGCATGATTGCTGATCGAGATTTGGATAAGATAGAACGGGTTAAGGGCTGTTATCTGACTTTAGTGGGATGGTTTGAAAAGATGGTAACATTGTCTAAGACTCTAAAGTCTTGGACGTTTAGGCTCTTATCCTTGCGACATCTGATAGCAGTTAAAACATATATATATATATATATATATATATATAAAGAAATGATATGTCTTTACTTTTACTCACCAACTTCCCTTGACACTATTATTTCCTATGTTGCTACCTCTGGCCCAAACCTAAAATGCCAAACTCTAACGAAAGATTTAAAGGTTTGCCTTTCAAAATTCTTGTTTAGGAGCCATAATCGCCCATGGCTCCAGGAGCCAGCGGAGGGCGTCGCCGAGCTCGATGGTTCGCCAATGGACAAATCAGTTGTGGCAAAATCACCTCCTCTCACGGCTACCACGTTGAACAAGTTTTCATTAGAAAATGGTCTATATGTTTTTTTTATATTAGGGGTCCGATATCTCATTTCAAGGTACTTTAATATTGGAAAAGTTTCAAGTGAATCAGAATTTGTCCCCTGTTTGGGTATTTGGATAGTCATCGGCATCCAATTTTTCACCTTCAAGATTTGAGATTACAAATGGAGAGGTTTCATGAGTTAATGCGATTGGTTTACTAGTGAATATCTAAGTGGCTGGAAAGCACACATTTAAAATATGTGTACCATATTGCTAACCACCATGTCTCGTTTTATTTATTATTTTTTTTTTAATAAAAGTATAAAACCAAGACTTTGAAAAGGTTTTCGATTTCATGTGATGTGTCAGAATTGAGGTATGAAGGAAGAAGAGAGCATCAAGATGAAGAAACAAGTTTAACCTTTTTCATCAATACATGTTTCCCACTAGTTTTTGATAATTTGAAACTTTGTCCTAAAATCTCCCATTCCCTTTATTCAAATGGCGATTGCTGCGTCGTCTTCGTTCAAGTTGATCAGAGCATTCAAATCTCCGTAGCGGTTGATGGCTGCCCCGCTGTTGTGGGGCCCGCAGTCGGCCTTGTGCTTGTATTTCCAATCAAGGGCCTGGCAGGCACGAGAGCAGTAGTTCACGGTTCCGCAGACGGAGCAGCGGCGGAACTCATGCATTCTCGTCTCTGGCCGGCCGCAGCCCGAGTTGGAGCACAAACGGAGGTCCGGGCCCGGTTCCCGGCCGGGACTCGAGAACCAGTCATACAGAAACTGGTTCGCCGGGTGAGTCTCCGCCGCGGGGACATTGCACCCGAAATCACTCATCAACGGGCCCTGAAGGTGGCGGTGAGGACTCCACCGAAGCCACGCCCGGGGCACCACCGCGCCTGGGGTGGCGGTTATGACCAAGGCCAGCTCTCGCGCGTTGGCTTGGAGGAGGAGGCGCCGCCCCTCCATGATGTTGCGGCTCACGCCGTAGCCGTCCTGGAAGCAGTGGCCCAGCTCCCTCATGGCGTCGACGTGGCCGAGGAAGGCCGCGCGCGAGCAGAGCGCCACTCCGGCTCGGAGGTCCTTGTTGTTCTTCGAGCCGCCGCTGCCATTGAACTGGATCACTGCCAGCGAGTAGAGAGCTGCCGCGTGGGAGGTAATCGCCGCCTTCGCGATCAACGCCACCCCCTCTCCTCGGTTTTGGAAACAATAGAACAGAATCTGTAAAACCAGAAACCTTTTCTCAACACATTTGAATCAAAAAAAACCCAAGAAACGGATATCTCCAATCCAATGGAGGACCCACCATGCCCAGAATGAAAGATGCCTCCACACTACCCGATTCCACACATCGTACGAGGAATCTGCGGGCGGATTCCGACCAGTTCTTCGCCTTGATCGCCAGCATTTTGTGAGAAGATTTCGATAAAACCATCGGCTGAAGTCCTAAACTGTTCAGTCTCTTGCATCTGCAAAATGAACATCAAAAAACGACAAAAAGAATCAGTTTTAATCAAAATTTAAATTATTAAAAGAAAAAATAAACTCATGAAACTGATATTCGAACACATACGTTATCAAGACATTGATGAAATCCTCGGGGCAGCCTGCGGTGGAACTGAGTTTACAGAGGATAGAATGAACGATATCATCCGGCAAAGCATCGAACAAATCGCCGCCGCCGTCTCCCTCCGCAGACCCTTTAAGCTTTTTCCGGCTACTCTTTTCTTCCCAGGAGAATTCTTCTCGCTTCCGCTTCGCCGCCGTATCACCTCCGTCCACGCACATATTGCCCGTCGCCGCCGCCATGTCTCAACAAATTACTAAATATTTTAACACACCCGCATAGAAATCGATATATGTAATCTATATATGTATATATAGTTGGATTTTGATGATTTATCTGTATTCGTGAATCTTATCTGTCAATCTCTGTATACTTTTCTCTGTATAATGTTTAGTTGTTATGAGAAGGAAAACGAGGGAGCTAATATATATAGAGAGCTGGGGAGGTGGATGCGAATGGACATATTTGCCCCTGTCTGTCCGTATTTACCTAAGCCAACGTGGTCAAATGAGGATTGACCAGATACGCACTTCCACTTTTGCCTTTTGAATTCCATTTTGTATTGCTTTAAAATTATTCCTTTTCTTAGTTTTGTAAAAGACTTTTATAATATTTTCCAAAAATGACATTAAAAGTAACTAATAATTTTTTTCTATAAGGATATATAAATTTCTCTTGAAATTCAAATATATATTGGTTGCCTTTTTAGAAACAAAAAAAATATAATTTTTTTGGATGGTCTATTATTTAATTGAAGTCATGTAGCCATGTAATTAATTTTTATAAATTTCAAATATAAATGATACCAAAGGTATAAGTAGCAATGGCGTTTCTTACCGTGGGCTAGATCGGGTTTCAGCTCAGTAATCCAACTCTTATAGGTATATTATATATATGTATATATATGATTGGACTTTTGTTTATTTTAACCAACTCATTCGAAGTCCAGTCTAGTTCAGTTTTTATAAATCTACTATATATATGTATACATATGTAATTGTATTGTTATTTATCTGAGCTCATACACACAATTATGTATCCAGCCCCTAAACTAAAAAATCATAGTTTCGTCCTTGATAAATAGTGTAATATACACTAGGGGAGGGAATTTCACATATATTTTCCTACTTTATATCTTTTACTTTTTATTCTCACTCTTCATAATTAGTATTATTATACATTTTGTCACGCGTGTAGCTTAAGATAAGTGTTGTATAAAATTTTACAATCAGCAATGTTTAGTTAATTATACATGCAAAATTCTTGCCACGTAGGGGGTTTATATTGTATTTTGAATGTAAAAATGGAAAGTGATGTATTTGACAGGAAATTAAAAATAAAAACAAGAATGCATATATAACAAATTATTTCAAATCCATATGTATTGGATGTACTCCTGATAAGTTTTGAACCACAATTTTTTTTAATAAAGAAATGATAATTTAATAGTAGAAGAATAAAAAAAAAAAACCCAAATAACTATTCTTCCACTGGCATTCTTATTATCTTATTACTCAAAATATATAATTTGTACATATTATTATATTCATCTTATTCCAAAGATGTATCCATTAATTAGTTCGGTCTGGTCGAACCAGTCAATTCGATTCGGTTTCAAAAACAATGCTTTAAATAATATATTTTTATCTTAGTCACTTCTCATTAGGATCTACAATATATTCTAGTGACTAAAAGCTTGTCCATATTTATAGTCACACCGAGATCCCAAATTTTGAAACATGACCTCGGTTTAGAAACCAAAGATGACAAAATTCCTCCCCTAACTAAAAAAAATTGCTCAGAAATATTAAATATATTACACTTTCAGATTTAATTATATAAGCTTCATACAATACAAATAGGTGTTTCCAGCAGCAAAACCATGTGTACATTATATAACATAAATGATACTATGGGCACCTATCGTGGACACATTTGTCGGCATCTGATGATGTGACACTTCCTGGTATTGCCACATCACCAGATGTCCATAATATCCGTCATATATTATATTATATATATATATATATATATATATATATATTGGAGTTTTCGTCGGGGGATGCCCCGTGTTCTCTTGTATTCAGATTTGAGTCTGTATTCATCTTGTAATTGTTAGTGCTTGTTTCTGTTGTTGGTTTTCGGTTGTTGGAAAACAATTATTTTGAGTATAACTGTATTTTGAATTTATGTTTTCTAAGTCAGGCCAAAGAAAAAAAAAATTAGCCACTTTTAATGCTTTCGTTTTTGTAATTGTATGTTTAATCTCTGTTTTGTGCACCGGGACTGACAAAGACACATCTCAACTCACGCACCAACAGATCACTCTTACAGACAGTTCTCTCGCAGCTATCAGCTTTCTCTAACCAGCTCAGCTTGCATGCTCCGACCAACTCAGAGCATTCAGCTCAGCTCACGGTTCCAAGAACAGTACGCATTACTCAGCTCAGGATGCTTCATTAGCTTACAGTGGTCAGCCCAGCTCACAGAGTGATCCTTACTAACAATATTCTCCAAGCTGTACGTCTCAATCAACTTACAACTAGGCTGATAACTTCTAACAGCTCACGCAGTACCCGTGATCTGTTACTCAGTTCGGGACATCAAAAAGTCCCTCATTTTAATACGGATTACTCAGATTCACGACCAGCTATCAGCTCTGAACCGAGACTCATAATGGCAACTTGGTTCAGCTCACAAACCCAGCACAACTGAACAATCTAATCCTTACTTGACAGTCACATCCTTCCTGGTCTAAATAAAACAGCCCACACTATTGTACTTCAAACCAGTTCGTAGTAGTCAAAACAGCATGCTTAAAAATTTAGAAATTACAAAATGCTACTCCCAACATATATATATAAATTTAGAAATTACAAAATGCTACTCCCAACATATATATATAAATTTAGAAATTACAAAATGCTACTCCCAACATATATATATAAATTTAGAAATTACAAAATGCTACTCCCAACATATATATATAAATTTAGAAATTACAAAATGCTACTCCCAACATATATATATAAATTTAGAAATTACAAAATGCTACTCCCAACGTTCCAAATATATAAGATGTATTCATTTTCATCCGTCACAGTTGTATAGTATAGTGTCCATATTTTCCTACTATTTTATCGATATATCCATATTTAAATTTCTTATGTAAATTTAAATTTATTAATTCAATAAAAGTATACCGAGAAAATTCGCACCGTTTGATGTGGTGCGTGGTATGTGGTCGTTGGTAGAATTGAATGGCGTTGCGTAACACGGCCAGTCGGTGAGAGTGGGTAAATTACAAATTTTGGTAGCAAACTCTTAAATGACCCAACCAACAGAGGTCAAATAAAGAGGTACCAAAGGTTTAGGTCATTCATGTCTTTGATTCCCAATTAAATACAATTTATTTAGGTAGAACCTTTAATTTATTATAGTTTATAAAATGAAATTACAAGTTTTATTTCAAAAGGTAAAGGAAAATTTCTGAGATACTGTTATCAAGGAATCATGTGGTTGTAAATATTTGATAACTTATATTTTATCATATAATTGATTCTTTTGATAAACTTTAAATTCATCAGTTATACTTTTAAAGGAATTAACATATAAAGTTAATCAATTTTCATCTTGTCAGACGATTTTTCCATGTTAAAATCTTGTGTAAGTACAAGTAATGGAAAATTTATGAGATACATATTATATTTTTAATTTAAAATATAATATTGAAAGGAAAGAAAATAGATTTACATAATTGAGACAGCCTAAATCAACTTTGTTAGGATGAAAATTATATCATTAGATTAAAAAATATAGCTGTTCGTTAATAAGTAACTTTGTTAGTTAATGTGTAACTTTATTTCTTTATGATGTATTTACGCAGGATTCACATATTATATGCGTTATGATTGGATTATTAGGCTCATGAGACCGAGGAGAATGTGTCTAACTGCTGGTGCTGTCTTATTTTCTTTAGGGATCAGCTTATTCCTTACCTTGCCGACGACCTTATCCCTGACAGAGATAATATTACCCGTTAAGATATGACATCACTTTTTTTAACATCTGACCAACCAGATCAAGCGGTGCAACATCGGCAGCTTGATGTACAAGAACTTTCCAAGAGGTCACATATCACGTTACTTCTCTTAGGCATACACGCTTAACTCAGCAAACTTTGTTATAATTTTTTAAGTTCTTGTTATTATAAAAATTAACAAAGAACCATATAATTAAGGATGATAATTTCTTAAGATCAGATGTGCATGTAAATAAAGAAGGATATGTCTCGAATAAAAAAAAATAATAAATAAGGATATGGATGAACTATAAATTTGGTTCACTAAATGAGTCGTTAAGAATGAATATTTTCGGGTTTGGATATAGAGATGGATTTTCGAGAATTCTAACCACACCAGATCGAATATCAAATTAAGTTAATTTATTCATTTATTCATTTTTTTAAATGTTAGCCTATCAATGGGCTAACCCCCATGGGTCAGATATCCTTTGACCTATATAGGTTTTAAATCGATGGATATGCACGAGTAGGCAGAGGATCGGGGAGAGGACTTATCTAACGGATTAACTCCCAGAGCATACCCCACCAATATTTCAGTGGGAAATATGTTCCATAAGAGTCGAACCCATGAAGGCGGAGATGTTACTCCCACATCATCTCAAGTCTTACCAACTCGTCTGTGCCTTAGGGGCAAAGTTAATTTATTCATATTATTTAGTTGTGTGATTTGTGTACAACTTTTTCGATATGCTATAAATTTCTATATGTTCTAGTTGAATAAGGTAATTGATTGATCGGAAAAAAATAATAGCAAAGAAACGAACTATTTTTTTGAATAAGGTAAATGATTGATTGGAAAAATCTAATAGTAAAGAAATGAACTATTTTTGTATGTATCCATAATCGATACAATGACTCCGTTTGGACAAATTTTTAATTTTTTTTATAAAAGTGTATTTTATAAAAGTCTTCCAGAATGTTTTGGAAGTTTTTTTAAAGGTAAGTATGTGTTTAGACAACTATTTTATATAAATATTTTTTTAAATTAAAATGATTTATAATTAAGAAATAATATTAAAATAACATTAAAATAATCAATCTAATTTAATTGACCATTTGTATAATGCTTATCTATATTTTGTATTCTAAATATATTATAAAACATCTTTCACTTGTTGTTTAAAAGTATACTTCAAAATTAGTTTTTTTTTAAAAATATTATTCAAAAACATTTTATCAAATCTCATCCAAACACATATTTTAAGTTTTTTAAATTCCAAAAACACTAAAAACGTTTATAAAAAGTTTGTCCAAACGAAGCCAATATTTCTATATTTTTTCTATAGATTATATAAGTTTAGCTTGCATTTAATATTTAATATTTTAATTATTATTACATTAATACTTTGATATATACTTATTGAAATTAGGCAAACTAAAAATTTTAAATTGAAGGTGATAAAGCTATCTTGAGTAGGGTATGGATACTCAATCATCCAATTAGTATGAGGTCGAGAATGCAATTTGAAAATCAGGTAATATGGAGATGAATTAATAAATAAGGACAGAGGACGTATAGGTTATTATAAACCCGACCATTATCATTAATTTCATTTGAAAAAGGACCACACAATTAGTTTATACCGTTAATGTTAAAACTAACGACGAAGCTTACATCTTTTAAAATTCAGACAAAAATATTTATATTTAAATATTTAAGAAAAATAAAAATATTTTGGTAACGAATTATATTATAACCACTAAAAGGCTACTTTCCCTCTTCTTTCATTTTCCTTTTTATCCTTTGTTATATTATCCAATCTCAAATATAAATATCAAATTTCACTTTTAATTTGTCTCTAATATACATTATATTATCTTTATTTATATTATTTAATATGTTCTTTTACTAAAAACTATATAAAACTACGGGGTTTTGAATTTATTTAAGAAAATAAAAATCCCAACCGATTGAAGATGGCGCGTGTGTATATTGGTTGGTAGAATTGAATGGCGTTGAGTGACACGCGTAGGATGTGAGAGTGACTAAAAAACAAATTTTGGTAGCGAACTCTTAAATGACTCAACCATCAAAGGTCAGATAAACGGACGTACTCAGCTTCAGGTTACTCATTTGCTTTCCACTACACTACAATTTATTCCAACAATATATTAGGTGAAACTATTTTTTTTTTTAAAAAATGTTTACTTTACAATTAATAATATACATATATCTTTCCAAAACGTAAGGGATTTTTTCTTACAAAAATGTGAAGTGCTCACAAATGATGATCACAGTAGCAGTCATATACCTGATATTATGGACCATTGATATTATGGACCCTTTGTATGAGCATCTATATGGAAACATGATGACGTATAATATATTTGTCATGTTGACAAAAGAAAGGAATGAAATTGTGAAAAATAGATAAACATAATGTGAGGATCAAACGCTTACTATTAGGCCAAAAATTATACATGTTAGTCAATGTGCTTATTTTCTTATAATATGGCAACGTAGAATGCACATATTGTGTGTGTTAGGGGTTTAGCTGTTAGGCCCGTTATTCGGGAAGTGCGTGTCTAACTGCTGGTGCTGTCTCATTTACCTTAGAGATCAATCTTACCCTTTTCAGATCGCGGTCATATCCTCAACAGAGATTGTATAACCCGTTAAGATATGTCGTCTCACTTTTACAGCCCACCTGACCAATCAGATCAAACGACGTAACGTTATATCTTAACATGCGAGAGCTTCCCAGGGGGTCACTCATCTCAATACTTCTCTCGTCTTGCACACTTAACTCAATATATAACCTATTAAAACTAGAATTCAATAGTATAAACGCATAAAATTATAAAAGAGAGAAGGATATACGATCAAAAAAGCATTCCCTATTGTAATTAATAATAATAATTTTGTCACAAACTTCTTTCCAATATTAGGAATTGACAAAGAACATTCTATACATAAAGTTTGAATTCAACATTGGTTTCTTTATGTATTTATACGAGTCAAACTAAAATGATAATGGCTTCTCCGAGGTAAATTTCTTTATCCTTAAACAACAAGAATGTGGGGGGCTAAAAAATAGTATGCATGAGTCGAGATAATATTTTGGGGTTGTCCGATATAAGTTTTTTTTTTTTTTTTCAAAAAGTCAGATGTGAAACCTAATGTTACACGTACTCGACTTAAGTCATATAAGAAAATAAAACTTTGTTTTACACAACGAAATCCCGGGCCCGGCCAGTGGCCCGCAATTAAACAGTACACTAAACTTCGTTTTTTTTTTTTTAATATTGTATAATAAAACGTTTTACGGATGAAGTGATTAGAGAAATACAATGAAGTTCCCTTGACCCAACATCTAGAGGGTTTTTCAAAATTTGGATAATGTATTCTTATCATTAAGCTTCGAGTCCGGTACTCAGTTCATTCTAAATTTGAGATTTTAAATATTGATATTAAGATAAATATTTTTTAATCTCAATATCTAAGACTCCATTTGGACAAAATTTTTAAAAACGTTTTTAATGTTTTTACAGTTAAAAAACTTAAAATATGTGTTTGGATAAAATTTTAATAAAATGTTTTTGAAAAATATTTAAAAAAACTACTTTTTAAGTATACTTTTTAAATAACAAGTGAAAGATGTTTTATAATGTTTTTAAAATACAAAATATAGGTAAACTTTATACGAACGATCCATTAAATTTTTTTATTAGATTATTATTTGATTGTTATTTTAATACTACTTTGTAATTATAAATCATTTTCTAAAATAATTATATAACATTTTTTACTTTTTATTTTTATAAAATAATTGTCCAAACACATATTTACCTTTAAAAAGACTTTCGAAACATTTTGCAAGATTTTTTTTAAAAAACACTTTTATATAAATATTTTTAAAAAAAGTTACCCAAACGGAGCCTAAGTTTTAAGATCACGTATCATTTTGGTAAAGTATTAAATTATTTTAGTATATGCTATCAAGAGCGATGTAATGAAAATTTCTAATGGTCTATATACAACATGAATAAGTACGTCGAGCTACACATCAAGTAGATAATCAAGCATCATGGTATTACGGTTTCTACTACGTCAGATAGAGATTGTTAGGATCGAAAAATAAGGCTCGGGAGTTCAGAGCGGGGGTTGAATATAACGAAAATCCGTTTCAAAAATATTTTACAGCTCGTAGCAAACCTCTAAGCCGAGTTACCATCTTGAAGGATCTCAGTGATAATCTGTTGTTTTGGGACAAATAATTTTGTGCGAAATAAACCCAATTCAACAGTGAACAGATAATATTGTGTAAACGTAAAAGATAAGGGTCAAGAGTTTATGGAAGTTCGGAGTTCAATCTCCTACGTCTCTCATTTTCCTCAATAAGAAGGTTTTTCACTAGAAGAATTGATTTATACAACTCCTTATACAAACCCGATTCAACAGCCAGCAGCTGCAAGAACTCCTAGCGCACTTAGAAATAGACATAGACTCGCAATCCGTTCTACAGTACAATGAACACAGCTCTAAGCTGGTTCACTATTATAGCATTCAACACTCTGTTTATGATTTACAAGGTAATCTCAATACTACATAGTAAGGTTTGAAAGTTTATGTGACACGAAGAATTGATAAAAACAATCTGCGTGTGTGTGTGTCACTAGCTGTGAGCTGGTTTAGAGTTGAACTCTGATTTTGCTCTAGATGTGCAAGCTCGTTGATTCAGCAGTTCGTAAGTTGTGTAAACATTAGGTGTCTTCAACTGATGTCCTTCTCTAATTTATACTCTTTGGATACAACGGTAATAAATGTTATCAGTAGACACGCAGTATGTATCCAAAGTGATATGACTGCGACGTCTTAAATGCTTGTAATGTTCACGTACATATTCATTAAATGTATTTTCTCTTTTAGCATACTTTTCGCCGTCTTCAGTTCAAAGCAAATCCATGTATATCTGAGATTAGCTCAAAGTATTTCTAACGACTACAAATCGATATAGAGAAGTCAAACACTTCACATCAATCTGTACGAAACCCAATGTAATCTGAAATCCATTTTGTAAGTTGTCTTTAAGTTGCTTTTCAATCTGGTCTCCGTGTTGAACATCTCTAATCTGGTTCTAAGCTGATCTACACTAAAATGTTCCAGATAATAGTCATTGTTTATTTTTGTTTTCTTTCATAGAAACACAAGCCTTCCTGATTGCATCAATCTCTTCTAAAAGAATCTGGCTTGTCATTCACTAACGCTATCCCTGAACCAGTTCTGCTCGGAGCTGTTTTCTCAACTGATCGAGTACAAACTGTTCTATCTGTTCTGTTTCGATATACTCTCCTCTTGTAAACTGATCTAATCCTCTTCTTTCAATCGATAAACTGATTAGATACTTGTTCTGTTCTTCCGAGCTGGTTTGTCTTTAATCAGCTTGGTTAGTTCCTTGAGCTGGTTTGACCTTAACCAGCTTAGCTAACATCTCTGAGTCTCTGAGCTGGTTTGACCTTAAGCAGTTTAGCTCCGATCTGGTTTCCACAATCAACGCAGTAAGCTCTGCCTTGATTTGATTGATAA
The DNA here is from genome assembly GCA_001598015.1 of Dorcoceras hygrometricum. Classification (NCBI taxonomy): domain Eukaryota; kingdom Viridiplantae; phylum Streptophyta; class Magnoliopsida; order Lamiales; family Gesneriaceae; genus Dorcoceras; species Dorcoceras hygrometricum. The sequence goes on along the minus strand of KV000740.1, from coordinate 91,052 downwards.
ATCCTTGAGCTGTTTTGTTAATTTCTTTTTGTCTTCACAAAAACTTATAAATTTACTACATCAGAGATCCACGATTTACTTAGGCATTCTAGAAGCCCTGCACCAAAACAATGGGTCGGGAAGTAAATTAGATTTCAGCACAGCTTTCCACCCTCAAATATGAACCAACTTTAAGATCATATTAATCTTTAAGATTTATTACGTATGAACCAACTTTGGTCGTATTCAATAAATTATTTACAGTCCCTCATAAATATTGCTCGATCAAAGAGCTAAAGAATCCAAGATCATGTTAATGGAGAATTCAAACCGCAAAGCTCACATTAGGATCACTTTCACTTATAACATAAAGTTTTAACTAATATCCTATATTCCAAAGAATACCAATTTTGAGCAGCATCAACTCTATCATCAGCACTCCCTATAAAGATTCAACAATAAAAACACCTTTACGTAAAGTTAATTTATTTAGAACCTTTGTGTATAAAAAACATGTATAAGGTAAATGTGCTTGACCCTAAAAAACACAATATTTATTGTGTTTTGATTAAAACATGGAGAATATATTATCTTAATAATTTTTTAAACACAAAACTTATGTGATACCATACGGGTTATATTTAATTAGACGGATCGTACTAATGAAAAATATTAATTTTTCACTAAAAATACTGCTATAAAGATTTGATCGAACCGTATCATCGTATATAAACACGTGATACCATCCCGTAACATATATATACTCCATTTTGTTTGGGTACAGTTAACCCCAATGCTAAACCAAATTGCTGATTCTCTACGAACTATTATTTTAATTCGTTTTTAATAACATATGGCCTTTTTTTTATTGTCGACTGAATCGTACAACTTGGGCCTTTTTATTTGTTTATTGTAAATAAATAAATTGTTTAACAAAGTAACGTAAAAAGGCACGGTTTAATAAATTACCGTAACACGCCTTCTCGACCGGCGTGACTTCATTTTGTATTTGAAGTCACGCCCTCAGCCTCGGCGTGACTTGAATTTTTTTTTTTCGTACGCAAGTCACGCCCTCGGCGCAGGCGTGACTTGCTTAATTTTTTTTTTTTAAAAAAATGAAGTCACGCCCATGGCAGCGGCGTGAATTCGATAAATTTTTTTTTTTTAAAAGAGTTCACGCCCTCACGCAGGGCGTGACAAACATTTCAGAAAAGTGATCACGCCCTGCACAAGGGCGTGATATGTCTTCGTCGCTTCCGCAATCCTCTCCTATAAATAGCATCGTTTTGTTACATTCGAATCACCTCTAAATCCCTCTCTAAATCCGTTAACATATAATCTTTTCAATTCCCGTAAAATATTCTCTTATAATAATTTTCTTCCATTTTGAACCAGTTCGAGACGTTTTCTTCAACAAATATACGGATCGATATTCATATATCTCGCAGTCGTCGTGACAAAATAAAATACCTGTAAGATATACAAGGGTCCTGCAATTTCATGTTTACATTGCATGCATGCTCCGCACAACTCATGATAAAGAAATGCTAGCACCGCACTTGCCCAACTATAACTACGGACCCTGCTTATTTCTCGTAGAAAGGGTAAGTACAACATTTTCACTACACACCCTTCGGAATCTGGTAGCATGCAACCACCAATTATCATCAAAGCTACACAACGTGTGTATTGTTGCACTTGCACTTCAGGGCTATAGTCATTTATCATGGTTTGCATGCAATGTGCGTGCAAAGAAGTCAACTTAATAGTATTCGATCTAAAATCAGACTCCACTGGCATAAAGCCTAACCAATCAAAACAAATACGCTGCCATACACCAAACTTCTGAGACACATCAGTACCGATAATGGGCTCACCATCAACATTAAGCCCCCAAATCAATGCAACATCTTGCAATGTGATTGTTGCCTCACCACATCTAAGGTGGAAAGTATGAGTCTCGCGACGCCACCGTTCAACCAGAGCAGTAATCAAGTGATTGTCATAAATACAATCACCGCAACACAAGATACCGTAAAAACCCATCTCGTTCAGACATGACCGAACACGACGATGAAGCACACCAGATTTTCATAGATCCCATATCAAATTATCTGAACGACGAACTCTTAAAGTATGGTCCAAGTTATCGGATTGAATGACATTTGAAATATGTGATTCTTGAAGGTAAAGGACGCTACGCTCTACAGGTCCTGCTTCTACTGACATCCTATATTATATAAAATAATGATCATTAAATAAAAATAATTATTTAAATAGGAAAAGGTTTCTTCTAATAGCTTTGTCATTGTCTATATTACATAAAATAATGGTTTCGTAAATAAAAATCATTACTTAATTTTTTTCCAAAAATACATAGTGTTTCTAATAAAATCATATGTTAAATAAAATAATAATTTTTAAATAAAAACATTAACAAGATCAAAATTCCTTCTAATCACATCCTATGTTACTTAAATTAATTTAAAAAAAATTTAGTAGTTAACAAAAATGATTAACATATTAATATCAACAATAATAACAACAATAATAAAACTAATTTAATATTACTAATAATAAAAAACATAATAATATTAACAATGATAATAATAACGATAATTGATTAGCGTAAACAATTAGAACGTACGTACCTCATTTGCATAATAAGAATTCTACGTACCTTAATTGAGTTCAAATTTCTTGTACGTACCTTAAACAGAAGTTTCGCACAAAATAATCTATAAAATATGAAACATAAAATTACAATGGATTATTATAAAAATCAAATATTAATATAAAAAATAATATATACCTTCTTTTCACGAGATAAGGGCTTCAAATTCACAAAATGTAGTACAAGTGATAATTGAAAGATTGGAGCAGTGGAGAAAATGTAAAATTTGAAGAAGAGAAAGAATCGAAAGTTTATAGTGAAGAAGAGAAACCGAGGAGTTTTCGTTCGATGCATTCTCCAATTACGCAATTCATCCCATTTATAGGCGAGCAAAGCGAAGAGGACAAAGTAAATCACGCCCTCCTGCAGGGCGTGACTCAGTTTCTGAAAAGTAAGTCACGCCAACTGCGACGGCGTGACTTACTTTTAAAAAAAAAAACAAAACGCAAGTCACGCCCCCTGACAGGGCGTGACTTGCTTTTTTAAAAACGAGAAAAAGCAAATCACGCCCTCGGCGAGGGCGTGATACATTAGATAGTTAAGTCTCTCGTTTCCACGTTATTTTATATAAAAATAATAAAATTTTCTATAAATAGTTAAAAAGGCCTACAACTTGGGCATCTTAGTTTTGGGGAGTGTTTGGTTAATTCCTTTGCTTGAACGAATGCGAGTCTATTCTTTCCCAGTCAAAAACGATTGGCTTTTTTATAATAAATAATTTTTATAATACATAATAATACATGTTTTCTACCTTGATTTACTTCATGGTGATTTGGCCCTGCGACTGGACGTGGCTAATAAATTTATACATATATTCTTTGGTGTCTCAATTATATTTAATTCCTCTTGAATAATTTACGTATCAAATAACGAAATATATGAAATTTATTCTCCAAAGAAAAGTAAACGATACACTTGCTGGTCGGAACTTAGTTCTTATGCCAATGATTCGTCACCGAGCAATAATTTCTTTTTATGGTCGATCCTATTTCTAACAGAGATAATATACCCGTTAAAATCTGAATTTTGATGTCCATCACAACCTCATCAGCCTGACGTACGAGAGCTTCCTAGGAGATCAACCTCCCAGTACTTCTTCTCATTCATGTATGCTTAACTCAACGAGTCACGCTTCTATATTCTTAATCTCACAATTTTTTATTTTTGAACCGAACCTGCAGAACCGAACCGAACCAGTGCACAAGAAATAAATCGGACCGGACTGATTTTTCTGAAACAGGCTCATGCCTGGAACGCGCGGCTGTTCGAGATGCGCGTCTGTTCGAACCTCTGCGACTGTTCGAAAGGTGTGCGACAGCTCTGAAGCAGCACACCTATTCATGAAATGATGCATGGTTGTTCGCATGACGTGCGTCCATCCAAACCAACGACTTGTGCGTTCAGTGCAACGGACCACCTCCTATAAATACAGGCAGTCTGGCAATTCGAGGGGAACCAACTTTTACCTTTTGCATTCAAGTTCCCTCTCAGCATTAGAGTTCTCTTTCTGCATTCTGCATTCGACTTCTCTTTATCCCAGTGTTAGTTTTTGGTGCTCGTTTTCGTTTCTGCTCTACGAAACAAAAAGCTCTGCTCAACCAAAACCGAAACTCTGAAAGTTCAAACATTATTTGTTCGCACTAAGTGTGATGCTACACTTCGTTATTCGAAAGTCGTTATATCTTAGGAACAATTGTCGTAACGAGAGCACAATACGCAGACAATTTAGTCTTACGGAAAGAGGATCTTCCTCGCCTCGACTAATCAATAGACGATTGTACTGTTGGGATTGGTCCGGATCCGCACCCCGGCAGGCAGCGGAAGAACAAAAATTTTACCGGGATGCGATCAATACGAATTATCAAAACGGTTCTACATATCAACATACATAGGGTGTTTAGCAGGTCACCTGTCTGGCACTTGTGCCTGGCTCCAACCGGTGTTTCAAGAACCCGGCGCTTCTCGGTTGATTGCGGTAGATTCGTCAATCCGGTCCACGACCAGACTCGAGGCCCCTTCGTCAGACTGCACTAGAAGTCCTGACGAGATCAGCACGATCGGATTCTCCACGAAAAACTAGGCCGGAACGAATTCAAGCCATAAATTAGAATCAGCATCGGAAATTGCCTCCTTGAAAGTTCTTGGATCAGATCCAACAACTTGATCACCTTGATCATCTTCAAGGAGAAAACCATATCTCTCTGGAGCTCTAGGAATCCTTTCGGATCTCCTAGGTGCGACTATATCTGGTACTAGCTCAGTAGGTGCGGGAGATTCACTTGGTACTTCGATTGGTTCTCGAACCTCTTCGAGTTCTACTATTCTGCCCTTTCTATCAAGTAGAAATTCCCTTTCCATAAAGGTGGCATTCCTAGAGACAAACACTTTTGTCTCGCTGGGATAGTAGAAGTAGTATCCAATGGAATTCTTTGGATAGCCAATGAAGTAGCATAAGATGGATCTCGTATCCAGCTTATCTCCCACTGACTGCTTCACGTAAGCAGGACATCCCCA
>KV000740.1:58308-79281 GCA_001598015.1 Dorcoceras hygrometricum | reverse complement strand
ATCGAATAGTGACATCGCGAGTGTAACTAACACAACACATTTACCTAAAACACTTGTAGTACTCTGGCCAGAGATTTGCACACTATTATCCCCTCAGATAGCATATCCACGCATGCAAGACAAGACCTCGGACTTATCCACTCGACAAATGGTAACCACTTGGAAAGTTCGAAGGAGGGTAGTTCGATAGATCACCAGGTCCTATCTGCATATGAGGACTAATCAGTACAACCAAGACCTCGGACTTATTCACTCGACAAATGGTAACCACTTGGAAAGTCCGAAGGAGGGTAGTTCGATAGATCACCATGTCACTATCTATCTGCATGCTCAGAACATCACAATGCTCCCTACCAATGAAACATGGTACTTCGCATCGCAGATACTAGTCTCGAACTCGGGCGGCCTTATCCTCGTTTTGACGGCCCCATCGACTAGGAACATGTTCAGAATACACAGCGACTATTAGATGTGTTTCATGATAGCTGTCATACCCACTATCACATCTAACATACGCTTTAGTGTAATCTAGGTCTTTACTCAACACAATTGTAAATCATTACACACATAATGAAAGTAAAGAATGCCATATAAAAGGATGCGAATATCATATATAAAGATCGTTTGTACAAGAGTCAATGAAAACCCACACGCCACAAGTTGGCTAGTTGGACATCTACTCTAACATGTACACTACTGTTTATTGGAACGAATGATAGAAACATACACCCTAAAGATAAATAGATGTTTCAAATATCCTCCCATGAATTATATGCCACTATTGTTCTTTGAAATAGGCATACAATGTATGAAGTTACATTTTTTAAAAAACAATATATTTCGACAATTTTTTTTTTGAAGAATATCTATCATTACATGCATACAGTTGAAATAGGACCCCACATCTATAATGTAGGACAAGTGACTCTAGATTTTACACAATGAACGTGGAAGTTGCATTCTTGCACCACGTCAATATTTAACAATAATGGAACCCACGACCAAATCATATCATGTCTAGTTGCTTGAAAGTTTATTATTCAGTTTACTTGTTTAAGCATTTTTAGTCCCTCCAATGAAACAAGAGAAATAATTTCATACAATTTGTCTACAAGTTAGGCTGCTTTGAAATCTCTTGCTAGGAGAACATGTGGCTATTTGGAATAATATATAGTCAACATATTGTTGTCATGGAATTACTATTGATCATGATTTTTTGATAAAAATATAATATTTATTTTTAAATCGATTTCAAAGCTATGGTTAAATATAAATCATCGATAAAGGGTGTAATTCCAGTGAGAAAAGTCATGGAAGCTATAATCATAACATCGTCGAAAACTATGACTATTTTTATGTCATCCGAAGGCCCTTTTATCACGCAACTCATAGTGCATAGCCTGTAAAACGACTACATCGTCAGGATGCTAGAAAAATTTTCCACCAGTCATGCTTTGAACCCCCATTTTTAACGCTACCGTTAGTTTCCACTTCTATACTCTAGTTTACATAGGGCTAATGGCTGGCTTCTTTGTCTAGTAGCAATTTTCGAACTTAGCCTATCCAATTGGCTTGTGAATTCAATCTATGAATCCATAGTGAGACGTTTTCAATCCAAAGTAGTGGACTTTTTGGTCAAAGCATGGACCAATATATTTTTGTTACCACGAGACATATTGACACACTGGTCATTTGATTGGACTGAAATTTTGAATGGTTTTATCAATTATTGGAACTTGAAAGGAAATTTTTAGCGACAATAATTTTCCTCACTGGGGAAAACTCACTCCATCGGACGTGAATTCCGGCTAGATAAAGTTGGTTTTTCACACTATCAGCCTCGGTGATAATGCGAAAGGATTATTAAAGAGTACCCATTTTTAAAAACCCAAAATCTATGAGCAGAGTATGTTGCTTGACGCATTTGTTACTTTAATTCCTCGTAAATTGAGTCGATATATAATATATATAAGGGGCAGACACGTGTGCACGTGATGCCTAGCATGAGCATTTCTTGAGTGATGTTCAAGCAAATTAATTTATGCATTATACATATTATTATTATGATTATAGGAATATACGATAGAGGGGAAAATAGATATAAATAAGTGGAGTGGGTAAAATAAACGTCACAAAAAAAATAATAATTATATATTTCTACATGAGTATAGCTTTGCAGCCGCATACGGCACATATATGTCGACAATGGATGAAAAGCAAGGAGGGAATTAGTTGGTGCATTTTGTCGAAGAAGAAACTTTGTTTTGTTCTTTTTTTTAACAAAAAAAAAACTAGCGTGAGATATACCTACAATATTGATACTTCGTCGTTATACATTGAGATCCGAGAACCGACGACTCTACGATTTTGGATGCAGCTCGTTGAGAGATCGGAGCAAGAGGTCCGAGGAACCTCGGGACCCGATGACCTAAGACTCAACGCTTTTGTGGTATAACACGTCGTGAGATCGGGTAAGTGGTCCGAGGAAGTAAACCCCACGTGAGCATTGAACTAAATCTCGAGAAATCATGACTATATTCTCGCCTGAAGAAATGGTCAAATGTGATTGGATTACTTATACTATAGATAATTTAAGATAAAAACGAGAGATTGCAATATGTGGATAATAAAAAGGAAGGTGTACGTTGATCATAATTAACTATTTTCAACTCTAATTTTCCTGATGTTTGAGTCAAACACTTAATGAGAGAAAGATTTCGAGGAACCCTACGCCTTGTTAAAGTAAAGAATCGTGGCGTTAAAAATTCCATCTAACACTTAGTATCATCTGATAATACCATGTGAGTCGCTAGAAACATATATGGCTAATAACGAAATTTTCGTAGAGGGACTACGGAATTTCATTTATTTTCATTTTGTTCGCGGCCCTCGCCTGCTCGCCAAACCATATGCCAAGGCTATCAATTCCGATTCGCTTTTTTCCCTTGATTGTGGAGTTCGATGTTCCCACTAAGCTTTTTTGATTGATCGAAGCCAGAAACCGGTGTTTTATTTTTCTTTTTATATAAAATTATAGTCAATTCCTTGTATGCCACATGACCAAACTTAATAATTATATATGCATATATATAATGGGGTGAGCCATTTAAGCAGTCCCAAGTGTAAGTGTGAGTTAGCTTTATGTCCGGCTTCTTTCGTCATCTGGGACAAATGTTAACTCGCCTTTACGTACGCAGTAAGTGAAATAGACAGCCCTAGAATTATATATGTACTGCAGCTTTATTTTCAAAACACATTCATTTATTATTATTATCATTCCAAAGAAAAGTAGGCTCATGTGAATTTAAACACACTGTCTAAACCTAGTTACTTGTGATAATTACGCGATTAACTTTTGCCTAACACCGCTCACTCAATTCTGATTATCTATCACCTTATATTAACCACAATCAACAATAAGATTTAAAGAAGAGATAGTTGCCCATGAGACAAAGTCGAGTTGGTAAGACTTGGGGTGATGTGGGAGTACCGTCTCCGATTTTTATGGGGTTTGATTCTCGTGTGGAGCATATTCCTCACTAAAAATATTGTGAGTATACTCTGGGAGTTATCCATTAAATCCTCTCCGCCGAGTCCCTGTCTACTCGTGCATATCTCTCGATTCAAAATCTGTATGGATTAAGGGATTAACCTATATAGGAGATTAGTCAATTAATAGGCTAATGTTTTCTAAAAAACTGAAAAAAATAAAGAAGAGATAGGTTTTAGAATCTGAAACTCCGGCTTCTCAAAACATGTAAGACTGTTATATCTTGTATATTTGTATATATGACTGATGCTGTGGGCACCTTGTGTGAGCACATGTATGAGCATTTGGTGCTGTGGAACTTTCTGGTGCTACCACATCACCAAGTCCCCACACAGATGTTCACAGAAGATGCCCACTGTATTGGGCCATATGATCTTATAGGACTGAGCTGTGGGCACCTTGTGTGAGCATCTGGTGCTACCACATCACCATGTGCCCACACAGGTGTTCACAGAAGATTCCCACTGCATCGACCCATATGATCTTATAGGACTGATGCGGTTGGTACCTTGTGTGAGCATCTGGTGCTGTGACATTTTCTGGTGCTACCACATCATCAGGTATCCACAATGTGTTCACAGAAGATGCCCACTGTATCGGCCCATATGATCTTATTTATTTATGTCGAGAAATTTTAATTTTGAGTCAGAAATATATCAGTTTTTGTTAAATTTATGCGGATACGAGTTCTTATGGGACACTATATATACTATGTCAAATTGCTATCACATGGTAAATGACTAAAATTGAAAAAAAAAACTAAGGTATTAATACCCAAAATTAGCAATTATTTGTTGTAATATATGTACATGACTATGAGCATCAACAGTTTCAATTGGAAACGTTTATGAATCACTACGAGTATACTAACCAAGATGCGTCGACTCCAATTAAGGATTATTTTTACTATTATATGAAGCTAACTAATGTCGTTAATAAGCCATTATTGCATAAGGTTGTCATAAATATATATGATAATGTATCTAAATATAATTTATAGGGTAGGTATTTGTGTTGCTGAGTATCTTTATCATGTATGGCTTAAGTTTTGTGCAGCGGAGACATATCATATCGTGTCGAAAATTATATAGCATATACCATAACGAAAATTATGGTATAAGAAAATAAATATCGATACTATATCAAAGATTTCGATAAAAAAACCGAGAATTTTGGTATATATACTAGCATACCGTTAATACTAAAAAGTTACGGTATATCGAGATCTCTGCATGATATTAATACATACCATTTTATACCCAAAAATTATATTTCCAATTCATAGTTTTTAAAGTAAATAATATTATAAATAACATTTTAATCTATATTTATCGTTTTGATATTTTGGCATACAAAGATTTCCAAATTCCATACCTTAGCATATCGAAAATATCAGTATTAGTACAATAACGTACCGAAATTTCTGTATATACCAAAATTTTCATAGGTTTCGATACGACAACATCGTCGTGCCGCGATTTCGATTTTCAACCCCTAGTTTTGGGGTACAAATGTACACACACAAATTGGATAAGGTTTAGATAAGCAGTTGTTGGAATGCATATCTCTCCCAAAAAAAAGTTTATGATTGAGTTTGAAGTCTTATTTTTAAATACACAGATGTATCATGTAATTAAGGAATGTTCGAGCCTAGTAATCTCTGGAGTTGGTGGGCTACTAGGGAAAAAGTAATAGTTAGTTGTGAAATAGGGGTGATGTGTTACCATTTATAGGTTACCAAGTCCTCGGAGTCATCATTTTGATCATGAAAATTTGTAACTATTAAAGGGCTCCAAAATAATGCCAAGAATAGTAATATATATATTCAATTTAGTAACATTGACCAAAGTTCTCAATGTCAACTAACTTAACATTGAAGTTTGACAAATTAGATGGCTGCAACATCATCAATATTGTGTCTTGCTAAAGAAGTTTTCAATAGTGCTTTTATGACATTTTAAAATGTTACTAAAACCATTGAAATATGTATCATGCTCTTTAAGTAGTTTACATGTATAGGAATTTTTAAAAATAAAGAGAGGTGAGTAAGCAAGGGATGCATGTGGGATCTTCATTAAAGTTTGTTTTGCATGAAAAGAAAGCAAAGTTTTACTTACTCGATGAGGTAAACGAGGAACGAGTGTAGTTTTCAAACTTTACATGCCAGCATGAAATGTTTTTGTTCTTTAAATTTCATGAGGATAAGATAGGAGCCTTATTTTTTTTCTTTATCCATCCACCCACCAAACTCGGGCACACACTCAAATTGTCATGTCATAGGTCTACAAATCAATAGTCTCGTCAAATTATTATTATATAAGATGTTGGATATATCATGGAACTCGACGCAGTAATTTGTAAATCATGTTAGTACAGACTCCAGAAAGTGTTAGTATAAAGAAGCGAACCCATGAATAGTTGATTATAGACTTATTATTACTACAAATATATTGGATAAATCATGGAACTCGACGCATTAATTTGTAAATCTTGTTAGTATAGACTCAAGAAAGTGTTAGTATAAAGAAGCGAACCCGTGAAAAGTTGATTATAGGCTTATTATTATTATCGAAGATATTGGATAAATCATGGAACTCGATGCAGTAATTTGTAAATCATGTTAGTACAGACTCAAGAAGTGTTAGTATAGAGAAGCGAACCCGTGAACAATTGATTATAGACTTATTATTATTGGTTTTTATTATACATAGTATCATTTTACTGTTTAATATAATGTTATATCGGTAGAGGTGATGACGTATTGTTAACGACGAGTTGTAACAAACTTCTCCAACGATTTTTTGTTTGGTATCGCTATAATATGAAATCATTAAGCAAAGTTTTAAGGACGTACAATTTATAATTGAAATATAATAAATTATGGTATTAGAATTAATCCGAGTGATGAAAAATTTAAGAAACTCGTGTCACAAGTGAAGTGAGAGTAAGATTGATATATCATTTAACGGGCTTACAGAATTCAAGGTTTAGGCCCAATATTAATAAGATTTGTTTGGGCTCTCTTTGCCGAGATGATTGCGATTTAGGGCCTTTGAAATCTAAAGATAAATTTCATAGTAATAAATGGTTGTTAGGTAGCCCACCTTAAATTGGCTGCTTCCTGCTGCTTCTTTTTTTCTTTTATATATTTTCAATAGCCCATTGAAAATCTCATTTGGATAGGTTTCTCCTCATTCATTTCTAATTATTCTGCTATCATTTGAAATTTGTATTTGTTGGAATGGATTCTTAAATCCCTAAATTGAGTAATAAAAGATAATAGAATGTTCACTCTAGCGGACTCTCTATTTTAAAGGTGCAGCTCTTTGGGGAAGGTTTTTGGTGACAAGACCTCGAGATATCGAAGTGAGAATGCTGATATGGTTAAATTCGAAATACACAAAAGAAAAATTTATATCCTGAAATGTGGAAAGCAAAATTTTCACCTCCATTTTGCAATGCAATTGTGAAAGCTTGGAACTTGTTGAAGCAAATACAAGAATCTTTAAGGATCAGCAATTTTATATGACTAACAATATTTTATTAGTCTATGAAATTGCTAAGCCAAGTAATCTCAATTCACTTGATATCATTGGATAATTTTCAAAGGGTTGTTTCAGCTCGTTTTACATGTGGATTTCTAATGTTTCAAAACCATATTTTGAACTAAAACATAATCAAACGAAATAAGGATCAACTAGGAGACTTTAAAAACCGAAGTAAAGAAAATTCGGAGCTACATATTAAAGATATATGGATCTCATATGATCAAATGATCTTGGGGCCGTGCCTGATATTTCTTAGGCCTGAGATGAGTTCGAAGAATGAGCCCCTAAATATGGTATTTTTTTCATTATTGTTTGTAAAAACAAAACATATAAAATTTCAAAATTCTATCTTTTGAATAAAAAAGAAATCACTTGGATTTCTAGCTTTTGGTAGTTTGACCGTGGAATTTATTTCTTTATGCATTTCTAGAACACGAGTGTGTGACTTTTGGGCTTTTATGTACACTATAATATATTTTTGATTGGGCCCTTTCTATTTGGGCCTGAGACGTAGGCCTCTTGAACCTCTCCACAGATCCGGGCCTAATCTTGGACCCAGCACGAGGTGTTGTACTCTTGCAGAGTAGGATCAAGTAGTTCCAATCTGAATAGCGGTTGGATGCTAGTCTATTGGACGTTTGTATAGGGGTAATCTTGTAAAATCAAACATTATTTCTGTATGTATATTTAAGGTTGTATAAATACATAGGATTAAACTCTAATTCATTGGTTTGTGGAAACTCTGCAAATCACTTGTAAATTTATCATAACTGCTGCATGATATGAGCCATCCATAGATTTTTGTTCTAAGCCTCAGTCCAATAGAGGAGTAGGCCTATGCCTTAATTGTATTGACAAGGACAACATACAAGTAGAGCCACACAATCCAAGAATGTGAACCAAGATCCTTGTGAGATCAAAAACTGAAGGCAGAGGGGCTAAATATGAGATTGTGGTGGCCACATGGCATTCCAACAAGCCAATCAAATCAACTCCCCTATCCTTAACTAGATAAGACACTCCATACATCAATAATCCAGCTCTTTATTATTCTTGCATTTTGCATTTTTGAAGAAACAAGAAGAAAAGGGAAAATGGCCTCCGCTTGTGCATCATCAACCATTGCGGCTGTTGCTTTCTCTTCTCTAAGGCTAGTGTGATTTTTCTTCTTTTTCTTGCCCCTGTTTGTGATGTAATCTGAGGAGATGATGTTGTGCTTGCAGTTCCCAGAAGAGTGGATCAGTTGTTGGAGCGACAAAGGCTGCTTTCTTGGGAGGAAGAAGATTGAGAGTAAGCAAAGTGGGCACTGCGCCATCTGAAGCAAGATCTCTCAATGTCTCCTGTGCCGCTGCTGATCCCAACAGACCAATCTGGTTCCCCGGAAGCATCCCTCCCCCGTGGCTAGATGGCAGGTCCGATTATAGCTTATAGTCACTGTCATTTCATGCTCCAGTTGTAAGATGTTTCATATCGTCTGAGTTCTGATCATTAAAATTCTTGTCTAAATAGACGAGCTAGCTTAGGACCAGTCCATAATCTTTTGACAGTGTTCAATATCTCACCTGTAACTAAATCTTGGTTCGGCTTGCAGCCTTCCAGGAGACTACGGATTCGATCCCCTGGGCCTAGGTGAGCTGAAATTAAAAACCTCGATATGATCGAGTATCAGTAGATTTTATGGTAGTTAAGATTTTGACCTCCTCGTTGCAGCATCGGACCCGGAGACGTTGAAATGGTTCGTGCAGTCGGAGATCGTGCACGCGAGATGGGCCATGCTGGGGGCTGCGGGCATCTTCATCCCGGAGTTCCTCACCAAGGTGGGTATCCTAAACACCCCATCATGGTACTACGCCGGTGAGCTCGATTACTTCACCGACAAAACGACTCTCTTCGTGGTCGAGCTGATCCTCATCGGGTGGGCCGAGGGACGGAGATGGGCAGATATACTGAAACCCGGATCCGTGAACACGGACCCCATCTTCCCCAACAACAAGCTCACAGGAACTGACGTGGGGTACCCCGGTGGGCTGTGGTTCGACCCACTCGGATGGGGCTCAGGCTCCCCCGAGAAGGTGAAGGAATTGCGGACGAAGGAGATCAAGAACGGTAGGCTGGCTATGTTGGCCGTCGTTGGGGCTTGGTTCCAGCATATCTACACTGGAGTTGGACCCATTGATAACCTCTTCGCCCACCTTTCTGACCCCGGCCATGCTACGATTTTTGCTGTAAGTGAACATAACCATTCTCAGCTCGTCAACTATCTATCATTAGCAACAGCTCACCTGTGTTCCGATTGTCTTACAGGCTTTCTCCTCCAAGTAACAGCCGCCGGAGGAGGATCGTTGTCGAAAAACGAAAGGCGAATTCGAAGTGTGGTTTACTAATTAAATTGTGTTGCTAATAGAGCTGTATTCGGTAAATGTCCCAATGCTGTAAAAAGGAGCTTATGCAGTCCAGAAATCCTCAATCCGTAAATACATTTGATCATGTCCACGCCTGTGTATACATATATCTATCTACATATTCTTTATATGGAAAATGCAGCTCAAATTAAACAACACACAATTCATTTATAGGACCGACGGTCCGTGAAATATCTTCGAGAAATCCTTAAAAACGCCATGATATTTCACCATAGCATAATGAGATATAAGAATGGAGTTATACAACTCGAAGATCGACAAGATCGAAGAGTGCGTAAATATAGATTTATCAATCAACGGATTGAATGTAATATAACGTTGCAGTAATATTACTATGATCGTTGAGACTTGTCCCAATTCGAGTACATTTGATACTACAACTCTAGCAAGAGTGTGTCTTGTTGTTTGTATGAAACTGTGTTATATCTCGAGGATTTATCGGCTGAGAGTTTGGATTCCTCCATCGCAGTGCTATACATCAACCAGAACACTAGACAATGGAAATGGAGTTCAAGGAGTAAGGACATGCACAACAAAGATTCCCACAATCATGGATAGGCTTGCAACAATACTAAGAGAATTTTACCAATTACTTTCCGATATATATTAAAAAGGTCCAATCGGTCGCACCGATTCAACCGCATAGTTGGATGGGAACACTGTTCGATTATATAAGACATTAATATAAAATAATGGATTCATAAAAACTAAGAAAAGGAAATAAATTTATTATTTAAACATTAATTAATTGGATTGATTTCAAATGACACGGTATTTGAAATCCACATCTAGTTGATATAACATTTTATATAAACATGGAAACAGTGGATTTGAGATTTAGGGCACGTTTCAGTTAATCTTCTGTCAAGAACCAATTTGTATTGGGCTGATCTGTTGAAGTGGGCTGGGCCAAGGTTTATTTACTGATTCTAAGATGATCTCTGGTCCAGTATAAGGTGCAAGCTGTCTACAAGTTCGGTGAAACAGAATCTTTCTACTAGCTAGATCTTGGATGAGCAACGCCAGAAAGGTAGAAGCAGAGGATGACGCCAAGTGTGGACGAATTTCATTGTAATTGTTCAATGATGGATTTCATGTCGTAACTCTGAAACTTGAGAGGAAAATTGTATTTTGACAAATAACACCTTACCTCGTATTATGACGAAAGAGAAATATTATCGAGAAGAGGATGACGATGACCATAGTCTATATTTTGAACGGAAAAATACATGTCTCAACTTTAGAATTTTGAAAGACACATGCGCATGACCTGTTCGGTTCTCTTGCTTCCTATAAATCTATTGCTCGACGGGAGTAGTAGAGATTAGGGGAAAGCTCTTTCTTTTCTGATCGAGAGATCGTTTTTTTACTAGCTATCGAGTAGACAGGTTAGCGAGCAGATTAGAAAGGGACTTGTCAGCAGGCTAGGAAGTAGAGCTAACCTAAGCTGGAAAAGATCTCTGCAGAGGGGACCAGCGAGGGAGTGGGAAGCCCGGGCTCAACTTTGGCTGATTATTAGAATTGATTTATCTTGATTCTAGTTGAGAACCGCTAGGTGCTTATAGATAGTACGTGTTAAGGACAGATCAAGCAACACAACTAATCACAGTTCGACAACCACACTAGGAAACAGTGAAACTCATACACGCAGGAACAATCAACCACACCGGGCAACATACATGTAGGAACTGTTGGGGAACCGTGGCAGATCCGGATCCCGTCTCCCGGCGAGGCAGCGGAAGAATAAAATTAGGCCGGGAAACGTTCAATACAATTAAGATCTACTGCAAACTATAAACCATTCATATGGCGTTTAGTCAGTTACCTTGCTGGCGACAGGCGCCTGGCTCCAACTAGAATCGCAAGGAGACTGGCTCTTCTCGGTAGGCGGCGGTAGATTCGTCAATCAGGTCCACGACCGGAAGGGAGACTCCTTCGTCAGCCTGCACTAGAAGGCCTGACGAGATCAGCACGGACGGATTCTCCTCGACTAATTGATCGGAGCAAGTCCGATCAATTAGCGGCGGCGGCGGCGGCTTTTGGGAGAGGAGGGGGGGCGGCCGAGAGAGAGAGCTCTAGGGTTAGGGTTTTGTTGTTATTGTTATGAATTAAGCCCTAATCACACATTAGTATATATTAAATATACTTGGGCTTGAACCGGCCCATTGGACTTGGGTCAGGCCCATTTGTTGTTATTGTTATGAATTAAGCCCTAATCACACATTAGTATATATTAAATATACTTGGGCTTGAACCGGCCCATTGGACTTGGGTCAGGCCCATTGGACTTGGGTCAGGCCCAAGTCCATATATGAACATTCGGTTCGTTTAATTCATTGCGGTTTCATCATAACTCCGATCGACGATCAGATCGGACCGATCGACTCAGTTTCCAAAACTGAATATTATGATTTGAAAAACCATTTTTCAGAACCCCAGTGCAAATTGACCCTTTTGCCCCTCAACAGCGGGAAATCACGATTTTACCCCTGTTGACTTTTAGGAAGTCGAACTTCCAAAAATCCTCTTCATATGCTCAACACATTGAGCTCAGTATCCGTGCGGGAATCTCGAATCCAGTACTTGTGTGACCCTCAATGGTTCAGGGATACAGCTAGCCGTGGGCCCACAACCATTGTGGCTCCGGAATCACAATTCCGGACTCGCCCAACGGATCATGGTAAGAGCGTCTAGCAACATCGCCCCATGATCCCCTAGGTATCACTGATAGTGTCTGCAAGAACCAGTTGGTCGTGGTTAGCGTACAGTACGGTCCTTTCAATCCATATATCCCGATCAGATCAGTGACCATTGGTAAATCGAGAGTCGTTATAGATCCGACAGCTATGCATACATCTTGGAGATCGAATAGTGACATCGCGAGTGTAACTAGGTAAACCCATTTACCTAAAACACTTCTAGTACTCTGGCCAGAGATTTATACACTATCGTCTCCTCAGATAACATAGGTTATCCACGCATGTCTGCGAGCGGTGAATCCTCGACAACGATGCATCGAATCCTACATGCATCGGGATCTCACCGAATCCCGCCGCCTAATGACCCCAAGTGAGTCGACAAACGAGTCAAAGTGAGACGCCTATCATGTAGAGTCTCAATGACGTTTCGAGTCGTGAGGACTAATCAGTACAACCAAGACCTCGGACTTATCCACTCGACAAATGGTAATCACTTGGAAAGTCCGAACGATGGTAGTTCGATAGATCACCAGGTCACTATCTATCTGCATGCTCAGATCATCACAATGTTCCCTACCAATAAAACATGGTACTTCACATCGCAGATACTAATCTCGAACTCGACAATTGTTAATCATCATACAACACAATGAAAGTAAAGAACGCCATAAATAAATGCAAATATCATATATAAAGATTGTCATATACAAGAGTCTATAAACCCACACGCCACAAGTTGGCTAGTTGGGCATCTACTCTAACAGGAACAATCAATTTTAGAAAGAAAGACAGACACTAGCAATTACGTGGTTCGACCTTTGATAGGCCTACATCCACGAGAAGTAACAACCACTTGATTCTTTATTGATCACGTCACTGAAACATACACGTTTGAAAGGAAATATACACAAGTTTCTTTCTCCCTCGTGTTCCTCTACTTCCAGTACACAAAACTTTGTTTTACACCTTTTCTCTCGTGAGCTAAAGAACTCCAGGATGGAGAACTTTTCTTTTTGTGTCTTTCTTGAATGCATCTGTCACGCCCCGACACCGAGACTCATGACACCTGCAATGTTAAACAATTATAAAATCATAAAAATAAGCCTCATAGTATAGCTCAAAACCAGTCTTTTACATAACCAAAAATAATCGTCTTTTACAATGTGACAAAAAAGATCAAAGTTACGGAAGCGAAAAAGATTACATTAACAGAACTAAATCTTCACCAGCCCCAGAACATCTCTTGTTCCTCATCTTCAATCTGTTCTTCATTCTTATCTGGGTGGGAGAAGTAAGGGGTGAGTGTTTGGGGAAACACTCAGCAAGTGGGGGACACGATTCGATCATAACAAATATATATACAGATTCATAAACTGAGCAGAGCATATAACAGATCAGAGAACATATACAGATAGCACTGATAGTTACTTCGTCTCTATGGTTTACTGATCAGTCCCTAATTATTTCAAACGAATATATATACATAGAAAAAGCCCACTTACCGTCTGCTGAAGTTCTTGTCTGGTATACGAAATCTGATACAACTTGTGCAGGATTTTAACTACGAAATCTGATACAGCTTGTGCATGATTTCAACGTGGAAGCCTACTGATGTTTTACTGAAATTTTTGGAGGAAGATCTGATGGTACGGCCTGGTATTTATAGGTGTAGAAGGGGGAGCCAAGAGGTCAGCCGTTTCAGAATTGAATTCCTGGTTTGATGGACATTAATCTGACTGTTACAAGAGTAACGGTTTAGGCATTGAATTTGGGTGGTTTAATTGGCCATTAGTCTATCTAAATTGTCAGTTACGATTGCGAAATCTGATCTGTATGCGTGTAGCAGTTTGCTGAAATTCTTGGACTGAGTTTTCTTTACCAAATATAAATTTACGTCACCGAATCTGAGTTGACTTGGTCAAAGCTGAGTTGTCCGTTCAAAGCTGACTTGACCAGTCCAGAGCTGAGTTGACCAGTCAAAGTTGAGTTGACTGTCCCAGATCTGAGTTGACTGTTTGACCGTCCCAGATCTGAGTTGACTGTTGACTGTCTCAAATCTGAGTTGATCGTCGACCGTCCCAGATCTAAGTTTTTT
Source organism: Dorcoceras hygrometricum (assembly GCA_001598015.1). Lineage (NCBI taxonomy): Eukaryota > Viridiplantae > Streptophyta > Magnoliopsida > Lamiales > Gesneriaceae > Dorcoceras > Dorcoceras hygrometricum. The sequence continues at coordinate 64,966 of KV000740.1, read as the reverse complement.
TTCGGCTTGTATTTTCGAGAGTTGAATTTTTTTCTGGGTTTTCACAGCATCCTCATGCATATATATTTTGGTTTGGATTTTCAGTTGCCATCCAACTTGCTTAATCAAATACCTGCTTTTCCAACTGACCGAGCCACTTTCCAAATCCTTTAACCATTCGAGCCTCTGTTTCCGGAGATTTCTTGCTATTGGTTCTCTGCACTTAAACATAGATATGCATGTTTATAGTCCAACCTTTTTAGATTGTTACGAGTTCCACAGATACACACATAGAGTTAGATAGTTATGAAAATATGCCCAGACCCATGATAACTAAGGTGTATGCTAGAAGGCCCACGGCCCAACATGAGGCTGTTAACAAGAAAGGAGAGAGTGAGGGATTTAGTTAGTCAGTTAGCACCTAGCGTAGGCTAGTGGTCACAGGGAACATTCCCTGGTTTAGGATACACACTGTAATCACGTTATATGCAAGAGAGAGTACTGATTGTTAGTGGAAATTGATAGATTGTTAACTTGCAATTCTGTTTTGTTATTAAAACATATCAATTGTCAGACCTGCCGGATACGAAGGCCGCACGAAGTATGGCAGCAACACACTCGGAATCCAAGATGGAGATTCTCGAGAAAGCAGTGAGGGCAGTGCAAACAATATGAGTGAAATCCAGGAACACATGGGTAGCTTAGCCAGAGCTCTAGCTGGGATGGCGGAGTCACAAGCGAGGATTGAAGAGGCGCAAGTGAGGATGGAGAGAAGGTATAGGGAGAAGGATACATACTAGACGGGAGGTACCTGAGGGGAGATGGCGATAATAATATGTTTCCAATGGACGAGGAGGAGACCCGAGGATCCAATAAGGAGCCAAAAACCAGCGCAAATGCAGAGCTGTGACACGCACTTAAGAGAGTCGAGAACCCAGACTTTGATGGAGTGGACCCGAGGGGTTGGCTGGGAAAGCAAGGCAGTATTTTGAACTGCATGACACCCAGATGAACAATCGTCTCAGGCTGGTGCATATACACATGGACGGCCCGACGTATCACTGGTTCCAATGGCTCCGCCTAAAAATAACGGATATCAGTTGGGGAAGGTTCGCTGAGGAGCTAATTAAAAGGTATGGAGGAAGGAGGCAGTCCCGCCCGTGCTTGCTGTTATCATCCCTGAAGCAAGGTGGGCAACCATTGGATACATACACAGAACAGTTTGAGGTGTTACTGGCACAGGTTGGCGAATTTCTGGAGAATCAATGCCTCGGATACTTCTTGAGCGGGCTCCGGGAGGACAAAAGTAAAAGGATTGGGATCCATGAACCCCGCACCATCATGAGAGCTATGGATCTTGCTCGGGTTATAGATGAAGAAATATCTGGGTACTCAGGATATTACCGTACAAGGTTCCCAGTAGGGCACAGAGGGGGAAATAACCGGGCCAGGCCCAACATGGGGCTGGTTACTAGGGGGAGGCAATGGGCTATGACAGGGGGAGACCCAGTCCAATTAAGCCTAGGCCCATCAGGCAGGAGAAACAAGGAAGTGGCCCAGATTACAGGACGACATATATTTCCCCAGCAGAGAACATGAGATCAAACATAGGGAGGAATCTTCCCGGGATCTAACAGACGAGGGGAGATGAAACGTGATGGTAGAATCCTATCGCAGCAAGAGTACTTGAAACGAAAGGAGAAGGTGTTATGTTTCCGGTGTGGCGAGGCGTACTCCCCGCTACACAAGTGTGCATACAAGCTCATTCAGGTAACACTACTCGAGAATGAGCTCGATGGGGACATTGATGAAGGGGAAGCGATAGGAGAAGAAGAGGAGGTCGACGAGGACATCAAGGAATATGGCACTCTGAAACTACCGTTATTCTCCATTCGAGAATTGAGCCAGCCGCAAAAGTGAAGTTGAGAGGATGAATTGAAGGGGCAGAAGTGGTAATAATGATCAATAGCGGGGCCAGTCATAATTTTGTATCACGGCCTTTGGTTGAGAAGCTCGGGATCGAAGTGGATGAATCAGTACGCTTTGGCATTCTGGGAGACGGGGGCAAGGTACGTTGTAAAGGGCTTTGCCGTAACGTGCAGATAGATTTGGGCGCTTGTCAGCTGGCCATCACAGGTCACTTGTTTGAGCTGTGAGGGTGGACGTCATTCTGTGGGTCGATTGGTTGAGAACATTGGGGGAGGAGATGTTGGATTGGGGAAAGATGAGGATGCGGTTCAGAGATGGGGAGCACGAAGTCGAACTCAAGGGGGACCCGACCCTGCAGATGAGTCTGGTATCCCTCAAATCTATCCACAAGATCACCGAGGTAGAGTACTCTGCTACTCTTTTACAGTTAACAGGGACAACACGAAGGGTGAGGGGACATGCATTCCAGAATTACGGGAGCTTATGGAGCAGTACAAAGCGGTGTTCCGTAACTCACATGGGTTACCATCGGAAAGGAATCAGGATCATGCGATACTGATCAAGGAAGGGTGCGGCCCGATGCAAGTACGGTCTTATCGGTATGCTCACCATCAAAAAATGAAATTGAGAAGTTGGTCGGGGAAATTCTAGCAGCGGGGATCATCCAACCCAGTAATAGCCCATTCGAGTCCGTTGATACTGGTCAAGAAAACAGACGGGAGCTGGAGATTTTGTGTGGACTATCAGGCCTTGAACGAAGCTACGATTTCGGATAAATACCCAATTCCCGTGGTTGAATAATTATTGGACGAGCTGTTTGGATCCACCTATTTCTCTAAACTGGATTTACGATCGGTTACCATCAGATCAAAGTGAGACCAGAAGATGTTGCTAAAACAGCGTTCCAAACACATCTAGGGCACTATGAATTCTTGGTTATGCCTTTTGGGCTCAAGAACGCACCGTCAACTTTTCAAGCTAACATGAACAATATTCTGAGGCCTTATTTGAGGAAGTTTGTCCAGGTGTTCTTTGATGACATTCTGGTTTATAGTAAGAGCTTGGGTGAACACTTAAAGCATCTAGATTGCGTGCTAGAGGTCCTCCGGGCTAATCAACTATTGTTGAATGAGAAGAAGTGCTGTTTCGGGTTGCAGGAGATTGAGTACTTGGCACATGTGATATCAGCAGAGGGTGTAGCAGTAGATAAAAGAAAGATAGAGAGCGTGGAATCCTGGCCAACCCCATCTAATGTCAAAGGCGTCTGGGGGTTTTTGGGGCTGTCCGATTACTATAGAAAGTTTATTAAGGATTATGGCAAGGTAGCCAAGCCACTCACAGACTTGCTAAAGAAGGGAGGATTTGAGTGGGTTAAAAGGACAACAATGCCTTCGTGAAATTGAAAAGGAAACTAACCACATCACTGGTTTTAAAGCTTGCAGACTTTAGTGCAGACTTAGAAGTGGAGTGCATTGCATCGGGAAAGGGTATAGGAGCGGTGTTAGCTCAAGTGTGCCGACCCATATCATACTTCAGCAAAGACTTAGCAGCTGGGGCTTTAGTCAAGTCTACATATGAGAAGGAGCTGATGGCTTTGGTCTTAGCTGTGCAGCACTGGAGGACATAACTCATCGGCCGGAGATTTGTGGTATCGACATATCACAAGGCCCTGAAATATCTATTGCAACAGTGGATCACAACCCCAAATCAGCAGCAGTGGCTTTTGAAATTGATGGGATTTGAGTTTCAGATCAAATACAAGGCCGGATCTTTAAATGGTGCGGCTGATGCCTTATCCCGACGCCTAGAAATGGAAGTCAATAGCATCTCAGTGCCACAATGGATGGAAATAGATGAGATCCAAGCTGCAGTGAAGAGGGACCCTAAACTGAGCGAAATCATCACAAGGTTACATAAGGGGGACTTAGTGAGCTCCTTTTCCTTATGCGATGGATCATGGGACGCTGCTGTACAAAGGAAAGTTGGTGCTCCCCGCAGAATCTAGATGGACCACCCAAATCATGGAGGAATGTTACGGTTCAGCCAAGGGGGACACAGAGGGCCTTTAGGACCCTACGACGCATAGCCAATAGTTTTTTCTGGAAAGGGATGAAGAAGGCAGTGTACGAGTTTGTAGCAGACTGTGCAATTTGTCAAAGACACAAGTATCAAGCCACTAAGCCCGTGGGTCTACTACAGCCACTCCCTATCCCAGATAAAATATGGAAGACATATCGATGGACTTCATCACGAGATTGCCTAAATCAAGAGGATTCGAAGTTATATTTGTAGTGGTGGATCGCTTGTCGTCAAAGTATGGCCATTTCATTATGTTAAAACATCCCTACACAGCTCATATAGTGACGGAGAAGTTTGTCAATGAGGTAGTGCGCCTGCATGGGGTACCTTGCTCAATTGTGAGTGAGTCTTCATGAGTGTCTTCTGGAAAGAGATTTTTCGACTGCAAGGCACAAAGCTAGCGATGAGCTCCGCTTACCACCCTGAATCTGATGGGAAAACTGAGGTTTTGAAACAATGTGTAGAGACTTAATTAAGATGCTTCACCTCCGAACAACCAAGAAATTTGAGTAATTGGGTGCACTGGGCAGAATATTGGTACAACACCTCATACCAGACAGCGGAAGGTATGTCACCTTGTTAGGTGGTTTATGGCCGAAAACCCCCCACGATCATGATATTTTTTCCGGGTGAATCAAAGGTGACAGCAGTGGGGAGAGAATTGAGTGACAGGGATGAAATCCTCCGGCAGCTCAAGTATAATCTGGGGAGAGCTCAACAGATGATGTTTAAGTTTGCTAATGTTCATCGTAGGGATATCGCGTTTCGGATAGGCGACATGGTGTTTTTGAAGTTAAGGCCACATCGACAACAGTCTGTTTTTATACGGGAGTGTACCAGAAGCTGGCCCCAAGAGATTATGGCCCATTTTCAGTGGTCCAGCGGATTGGTAGTGTTGCTTATAAGCTGCAATTACCAGCTGGGTCGCGCATTCGCCCCGTGTTCCACGCGTCACAGCTTAAGCAGGCCAGGGGGAAGGTGTCTCAAACCTTGGATTTACCTAAGGGGTTGGAGCATGATCTATCATCCAGTTATGAGCCAGTTAAAGTACTAGCCCATAGACACAAGAAATGAGCTGGGACATAAGTCCCCAGGTTTTAGTGCAATGGAAGGACAGACCCTCGGAGGAAGCGATATGGGAAGATGCAGAAGATTTCTATGCATAGTTTCCACATACCAGCATTGAGTACAAGGCAGAGGTTGAGAGAGAGGGTATTGTTATGAGTTCCACAGATACACACAGAGTTAGATAGTTATGAAAATAGGTCCAGACCCATGATAACTAAGGTGTATGCTAAAAGGCCTAGGGCCCAACAGGAGGCTTTTAATAAGAAGGGAGAGAGTGAGGGAGTTAGTTAGTCAGTTAGCACCTAGCATAGGCTAGTGGTCACATGGAACATTCCCTGGGTTTAGGACACACGCTGTAGTCACATTATATGCAAGAGAGAGTACTGATTGTTACTGTAAATTGATAGCATTGTTACCTTGCAATTCTGTTTATTAAAAGGTATCATAGATATACACTTTCTTGTCAATAGGGGAAATGCCTATAAATAGAAATGTTTAATGTCCTTATTAAGTTATTATAGACCTCATAACGACACATATACATCATTTGTAAATGGTTAAAGCGCTTCGAAGGCGATACGAAAACATAATACCTGTTGGTAATGCCTTGGTTAACATATCTGTTGGGTTGTCATTGGTTGATATTTTCTGCACTTTTACTTCTCCCTTAGAAATAATATCCTTTATGATGTAAAGCTTCACATCTATATTGTAACGCCCCAAAATCCCTAGGATCATATTTATGCATTTCATAAATCATATGGGCCATTTTGGCAATTTTAAATATGATGTATCTGCTGAATTATTGATTCCAGCAGGTAAGATGCGCTGCGGCTGGTTCCAGCAGGTGACTCCAAGGAGCGATGCACGAGCTGATTTTTAAATCGATTGGAAAATGTTTTAAGGAGGTAAAATGTTTTCTTTAAGAAAAGGTTTGGTATTTTACAAATTAAAATGATATGAAGGGAATTTTACTAAATTTTGAAAGTGTGTCATGCTTGATTTCTCAAGTAGCTTGCCACTAATCCCTTTCATATAAAAACCTGTTTTCAAAGTAAGACTTTCATCATTTGCAAAGAAAAGTTTTAAAGTGTAGCTTGCCACTAATCCCTTTCATATAAAAACCTGTTTTCAAAGTAAGACTTTCATCATTTGCAAAGAAAAGTTTTAAAGTGTTATTCAAAGAAATTTCAGAAAAGTTCGTGTGTTGCTCAAAGGGAGGATCTCTGCAGGAATTTGCTGTTGTTGCGAAGCTTCAATTAAGGCACGTAAAAGCTGATCTTTTTCTACACCATTTGAAGCATATATTGTGTTTAATGGATCTGCTTGCCTGTATGTTATGGATATATTTAAAGTTCATGTTTGAAATGATTTAGACGTGATAAAGAAAGATGGGTTCAAAAATGATGTTTTGATGTTTATAATGCTTCCAGTATGTTTTTCAGAAAGTTTATGAAGTTTTATACGTACTGAGGATTCGAATTTATTTCCAGAAATGCTATGAAAGTTCTTCTTACAGTAGCTGTAATATTAGAATTTGATAACTGTGTAATTGGTAGTTGCTGGTTGAATCGTTGGTATGGTTTGATAGGCAACAGCTGAT
>KV000740.1:9679-45396 GCA_001598015.1 Dorcoceras hygrometricum | reverse complement strand
CGATATGTTTCCAAAGTTGAATTCGATACTCAGTAAAGTTTTAAAATGGGAAGCAAATGTTTAAAATGATGGAACCCGATGTTTTAAAGAAACGTTTAAAAGAAAAGATTGTTAAGGAACAAAAATGTTTTAGATTATGGCATAGATAGTTAAGGTCACCAAGGAGAAGGGTGAGCAGTTGTCGAAGATGTCGACTGCCCTTTCATATGAGCTATATGCTAAACTGATATCGGGAGTCATTTTGATCAAAGTGCACATTGGACCACATAGAACTTATATGCCATGATCAACTGGAAAATAAAATTGAAAGAAATGAGAAGCTGGGCTATCTTCCCCTGTTTCCGCCATTGAAATGCTTACGAAAATGATATTGTATATTGAAGTTCCTTAACATAGGAATTGTACAGATGTCTGCCTGCGTTTTATGAACTTGTTACTACTCAGATTTTACTTGCTGAGCCTTTAGGCTCACTAGCTTTTAAAATGGTGCAGGTACGACAACTGGTGGGGGAACAGCAGGTGAAACTTGAAATCAGCAGATGGGTGGCGTTGTGTTTATCCAAGGCCTACGTTTTTCCGTGTCTAAGTTGTATTATTTTGATTAGGTTGTACTGTATTAAATCAGTAGCAATGGTTGTATATTTACATAGAATACACAGCTGTTGTAAACCGCAATTGCAAAGTTATATGAAATACTCTGATTTCCGCAAATGTTTTAGCAGTAGCGCGCGAACTTAAGTACCTGCTGATCTTCGAATTTTTCTTGTGTTTCGTTTCCTTTGAGTTATAAGAAATGCAGCTTATAACAAATTATCTTTTAGCCCTTCTTTTATTCGAAAATTTTTGTTTACCCCAATTCTCGTGGTCCCGTTGGGTTCGGGCGTCACAACATGGTATCAGAGCAACGTTCCTGAGATAAACACATGCACCATCAGCTGGATCAAAGTTCATCGTCTGTTCTTCTAAGTTGTGAGTTTATTTTCAGAGCATTGTTTTTATTTTAGCATGTTCTGATTTATGCATATGGTGGATTATGGGCTATAGAATATAGAATGTCAGGAAGAGGTCGAGGAAGAACTAGAAGCAGTATTAGGGGACCAAGTAATGATGACCCCCAAGAGAAATTTAGGCGCCAGAAGCTTAAGGAATTTAGTGGGACTACTGATCCACTAGTTGCAGAAAGTTGGATTAAATCCATGGAGGTTATTTTCGAGTACCTCCAATTGTCTGATTTAGATAGGCCAAGGTGCGCTATCTACATGCTAAGGGAAGATGCGATGATTTGGTGGGAAGGAGTCAAGATGTCTGCGGATCTGCTGAATCTTACCTGGGCAGATTTCAAGCGAGTATTTTATGAGCAATACTTCACAGCGGCGAAAAGATCTGAATTGAAGAGGGAATTTTTGACCCTCAAGCAAGGGAGTTTAACCGTACAAGAGTATGTGCGGACATTTGAAAGAGGGTGCTATTTTGTGCCATTGATAGGAAGTGACCCAGAGGAGAAATTGAGTCACTTCATAGAAGGGTTGAAACCAATGTTCAAAATGAATGTGAGGCTGTCAGTGCCAAGAACTTACAGGGAAGCAGTGGATAGAGCCCTGCAAATCGAAAGAGATTGGAAAGATCTCGATGAAGAGAGGCAGCAAAAGAGACAGGCCTTTCAGCAGAAGGATCAAAGGCCATTCAAGAAACAGAACAAGAACCAGCAGAGGCCTCAGGAGCAAAAGCCTCTACAAATTCAACCTATAAGCTCCGTTCCTGCTGGTAATAATAGGCCATTATGTCCTAAGTGTCAAAAGCCTCATTTGGGACAATGCAGACTTGGACAAAACGTCTGCTAAAAGTGTGGGATGCCTGGACATGTTTTAAAGAATTGTCCAAAATCTAAGCAATTGGTGACCAGTAGAGCCTATGTGATGACTGCTGATCAAGCTCCTCCAGAATCTACGGTGGTTACAGGTGAAATTTCGATAGCTGGATTTCCTTCTCTAGCTTTGTTAGATTCAGGAGCTACACATTCATTCATTTCTGCTGAATTTGTTAAGAAATTGTCAATCCAGCCGGAGCAAGTAATGATAGGTTATTGTGTGTTGGTACCATCTGGGGAAAAATTGGTATCGCATGAATTGTTTAAAAGTTTAGAGCTTAAACTTCAAAGGCATAAGATTACTGCTGATTTAATTGTGTTGCCAATGCCGGAGTTTGATTTGATTTTGGGAATAGATTGGCTAACTAAGTTTGGGGTAGTGATTGACTTTAAACTGCGAGCAGTAGCTGTTAATCCAGTAGGAAAAGAGTCATTCCAGTTTTTGGCCAAACATGATAATAAAATTCATTCAACTATATCATCGTTAGCCGCTATTGTGAGGCCCCAGCTGTCCATTGTAGAAGTAGCAAATGAATTCCCTGAAGTTTTTCCAGAAGATATTCAAGGGCTGCCACCAGACAGGGAGTTGGAGTTTTCCATTGATCTAATCCCAGGAGCTGCTCCAGTATCTAGACCACCGTATCGGTTAGTTCCAACAGAGATGAAAGAATTGAAAGAACAGATACAAGACCTGTTGGATAAAGGATTTATTAGACCCAGTACTTCGCCATGGGGAGCCCCTGCTTTGTTTGTAAAGAAAAAGGATGGGAGTATGAGATTATGTATAGATTATCGAGAGTTAAATAAGTTGACAATTAAGAATAAGTATCCATTACCTAGGATAGAAGATCTTTTTGACCAATTAAGAGGGTCTGTAGTATTTTCTAAGATCGACTTGAGGTCAGGATACCATCAGTTAAAGATTAAGGCTGCTGATGTTTACAAAACAGCCTTTAGAACTAGATATGGCCATTATGAATTTTTGGTTATGCCCTTTGGACTTACCAATGCTCCATCAGCATTTATGGACTTAATGAATAGAGTCTTTCAACCGTATCTAGACCAGTTTGTAGTAGTATTCATCGATGATATCTTAGTCTATTCTAAGACTCAGCAGGAGCATGTTCAACATTTGAGAATTGTGCTCCAGATTTTGAAAGATAAGCAGTTGTTTGCTAAATTCAGCAAGTGTGATTTCTGGATGGAGAAAGTATCGTTCCTAGGCCACATAATCTCTAGGGATGGAATAGAAGTCGACCCTGCTAAAGTGGAAGCGGTTCGCGACTGGCCAGCACCAAAGAATGTCACAGAGATAAGAAGTTTCTTGGGTTTAGCTGGATATTATCGACGGTTTATCCAAGGATTTTCCAAGATTGCTGTTCCTCTGACTACGCTTACAAGAAAGCAAGTGAAATACAACTGGACAGAAGAGTGTCAAGCCAGTTTTGACAGATTGAAGCAAGCGCTGATTGAAGCCCCTGTTTTGACAATGCCAACCGATGAGGGAAAATTTGTGATATACACTGATGCGTCTAAGTTGGGACTAGGAGCTGTGTTGATGCAGGATTGTAAAGTTATTTCATATGCGTCTAGGCAGCTGAAAGACCATGAGAAAAATTATCCAACGCATGACTTGGAATTAGCAGCTGTTGTCTTTGCCCTTAAGATATGGAGGCATTATCTCTATGGGGAGAAGTGTGAGATTTTTACAGATCACAAAAGCTTGAAGTACTTCTTTACACAGAAAGAATTGAATATGAGGCAGAGGCGATGGTTGGAACTAGTTAAAGATTATGATTGCACTATCAGTTATCATCCGGGAAGAGCAAACGTAGTGGCTGATGCTCTCAGCAGGATTAGCGCATTTGACTGTCCAGCAGCCATTGGCAAATGAAATTGAAAGGTTTGGACTTGAAATAGTGTCCAGCAGCAGCAGTAATATGATTTTAGGAGACCTCTCAGTAAGATCAAATTTGTTAAATCAAATTCGAGAGGTCAGCAGCAAGACCAGCAGCTGAAGAAATGGGTCCAGCAAGATAAAGAAGAGGTAACAGTTTATATTTACAGAGGATGGAATTGTGAGGTATTTGGGCAGAGTTTGGGTACCTCGAAGTGGATGATTTAAGAGCTGAACTTTGAAAGAAGCTCATACAGCACCATATTCAGTACATCCAGGAAGCACGAAAATGTACAAGGACCTCCAGCAGTTGTATAAGTTTACATCAGCTTTTTGGAAAAGTTTACATAAAGCTATGGGTACAAAATTGACGTTCAGCACTGCGTTTCACCCACAAACTGATGGACAATCGGAGAGGGTGATTCAAATTTTAGAAGACTTGCTCAGAGCATGTATTGTAGATTTTTCAGCAGGATGGGATATGAGTTTGCCGCTGGTAGAGTTTGCCTACAATAACAGTTTCCAAGCTTCGATTCAAATGGCTCCATATGAAGCTTTGTATGGCAGGAAGTGTAGAACACCACTTCACTGGGATAAAGTTGGTGAAAGGGCTGGTTTTGGACCAGATGTTGTGGAGCAAACAGCAGCAGCTGTTAGAAGAATAAGAGAAAGAATGAAAACAGCTCAAAGTCGACAGAAGAGTTACGCAGATAATCGAAGAAGAGAACTGAATTTTGAAATAGGTGATCGAGTATTTTTGAGAATAGCTCCAATGAAAGGAGTTATGCGTTTTGGGAAGAAAGGAAAGTTGAGTCGAAGGTATATTGGACCATTTGAAGTTTTAGAGAAGGTAGGAACGCTCGCCTATCGACTGGCGCTGCCTCCACAAATGTCAGCAGTGCACAATATTTTTCACGTATCAGCTTTGAGGAAATATATTCCCCACCCTTCACATGTGCTAAGTTATGAGCCAATTCATTTAGCTCCAGATTTAAGTTATGAAGAGCGACCAGAAAGAATTCTCCTCCGAGAAATTAGAATATTAAGAAACCGTAGCATTCCTATGGTTAAGATACAATGGTCCAACCAGTCGGAGCGAGAAGCAACGTGGAAAACAGAAGCTGATATGCTAAGTATTTACCCATATTTATTTGGTACGTAAATTTCGAGGACGAAATTTCAATAAGGAGGGTAGAGTTGTAACGCCCCAAAATCCCTAGAATCATATTTATGCATTTCATAAATCATATGGGCCATTTTGGCAATTTTAAATATGATGTATCAGGTGAATTATTGATTCCAGCAGGTAAGATGCGCTGCGGCTGGTTCCAGCAGGTGACTCCAAGGAGCGATGCACGAGCTGATTTTTTAACCGATTGGAAAATGTTTTAAGGAGGTGAAATGTTTTCTTTAAGAGAAGGTTTGGTGTTTTACAAATTAAAATGATATGAAGGGAATTTTACTAAATTTTGAAAGTGTGTCATGCTTGATTTCTCAAGTAGCTTGCCACTAATCCCTTTCATATAAAAACCTGTTTTTGTAACGCCCCAAAATCCTTAGGATCATATTTATGCATTTCATAAATCATATGGGCCATTTTGGCAAGTTTTAAATATGATGTATCAGGTGAATTATTGATTCCAGCAGGTAAGATGCGCTGCGGCTGGTTCCAGCAGGTGACTCCAAGGAGCGATGCACGAGCTGATTTTTAAATCGATTGGAAAATGTTTTAAGGAGGTAAAATGTTTTCTTTAAGAGAAGGTTTGGTGTTTTACAAATTAAAATGATATGAAGGGAATTTTACTAAATTTTGAAAGTGTGTCATGCTTGATTTCTCAAGTAGCTTGCCACTAATCCCTTTCATATAAAAACCTGTTTTCAAAGTAAGACTTTCATCATTTGCAAAGAAAAGTTTTAAAGTGTTCTTCAAAGAAATTTCAGAAAAGTTCGTGTGTTGCTCAAAGGGAGGATCTCTGCAGGAATTTGCTGTTGTTGCGAAGCTTCAATTAAGGCACGTAAAAGCTGATCTTTTTCTACACCATTTGAAGCATATATTGTGTTTAATGGATCTGTTTGCCTGTATGTTATGGATATATTTAAAGTTCATGTTTGAAATGATTTAGACATGATAAAGAAAGATGGGTTCGAAAATGATGTTTTGATGTTTATAATGCTTCCAGTATGTTTTTCAGAAATTTTATGAAGTTTTATACGTACTGAGGATTCGAATTTATTTCCAGAAATGCTATGAAAGTTCTTCTTACAGTAGCTGTAATATTAGAATTTGATAACTGTGTAATTGGTAGTTGCTGGTTGAATCGTTGGTATGGTTTGATAGGCAACAGCTGATAACATCGTTGTTGTTTTGATATTACAATTGTGGAGTTATGTATCCAGCAGCTGTATCTACATGTTAAGATTCAACAGCTGTATGGTTATAGCGTTTACGAATGTTCTTCCTGTAGTTGTAATGTCGAAATTTGATGATTTTGTAATCAGTAGTTGTTAGTTGAATCAGTATAAAGTCTGGTTTAATAGGCGACGGCTGGTAGCGAAATCATTGTTTAGATATTGCAAGCGTCTTCGTAAATTTCAGCAGATGCACTGTTCATCAGCAGATGCGTCTTTCCTTATTAATATCAGCAGTTGTTTTCCTTTGATTAGGAATCAGCAGCTGCATTGTGATTTTAAATTCAGCAGCTGTATTTTCCTTAGTTAGAATTCAGCAGTTGCATTGTCTACATAAAATCAACAGAAGCACTGTTCATCAGCAGATGCATTCCATAGTGATAATTCAGCAGTTGCTTTATTCGTTTCAAGTACTGTTCATATCAGCTGGTATTAGTCTTGCGACTGGTACTATTCATTTATATAATCGTGTTAGCACTTTTCCTTGCGACTGATTGATGTGCTAACGACGTCGTTCCCTTAAGTTGTAGAAAGATCAGCAGGTAGTCTTGTTATTCCATCTGCTGATCACTCCAACGACATCGTTTCACTTTATATTTATTTAAAAGACCTCGCGACTGGATTCTTGTCTTGCGACTGGTTCCTATTTGTTGCGACTGGTACTATTCATTTCAGCAGGTATTAGTCTTGCGACTGGTACTATTCCTTGCGACTGGTTTTCTTTCAAACAGTTCCATTTTAGCGATATGTTTCCAAAGTTGAATTCGATACTCAGTAAAGTTTTAAAATGGGAAGCAAATGTTTAAAATAATGGAACCCGAGGATTTAACAGAAATGTTTAAGGAAAAGCTTGTTAAGGAACAAAAGATGTTTTAGATTATGGCATAGATGGTTACGGTCACCAAGGAGAAGGGTGAGCAGTTGTCGAAGATGTCGACTGCCCTTTCATATGAGCTATATGCTAAAACTGATATCGGGAGTCATTTTGATCAAAGTGCAAATTGGACCACATAGAACTTATATGCCATGATCAACGAAAATAAAATTGAAAAGAAATGAGAAGCTGGGCTATCTTCCCCTGTTTCCGCCATTGAAATGTTTACGAAAATGATATTGTATATTGAAGTTCCTTAACATAGGAATTGTACAGATGTCTGCCTGCGTTTTATGAACTTGTTACTACTCAGATTTTACTTGCTGAGCCTTTAGGCTCACTAGCTTTTAAAACGGTGCAGGTACGACAACTGGTGGGGGAACAGCAGGTGAAACTTGAAATCAGCAGATGGGTGGCATTGTGTTTATCCAAGGCTTACGTTTTTCCGTGTCTAAGTTGTATTGTTTTGATTAGGTTGTACTGTATTAAATCAGTAGCAATGGTTGTATATTTACATAGAATACACAGCTGTTGTAAACCGCAATTGCAAAGTTATATGAAATACTCTGATTTCCGCAAATGTTTTAGCAGTAGCGCGCGAACTTAAGTACCTGCTGATCTTCGAATTTGTCTTGTGTTTCGTTTCCTTTGAGTTATAAGAAATGCAGCTTATAACAAATTATCTTTTAGCCCTTCTTTTATTCGAAAATTTTTGTTTACCCCAATTCTCGTGGCCCCGTTGGGTTCGGGCGTCACATATATGTTTACATCTCTCATGGAACACTTGATGTTTTGAAAGATATATGGCACTTTGATTGTTATAGTGCACTTTCACATGTTCCTTGATTACTCCACTTCTGCCAAGAGCCCTTTAATCCAGAGTACCTCTTTAACACCTTCAGTGAGGGATATGTACTCAGCTTCTGTTGTGGATAGTGATACAACCGATTGGAGCGAAGATTTAGAGCTAACATTCGTACCAAACAACGTGAATACCATCCCAGTGAGTGGCTATCCAGATTCCCCGCATAATCTGAGTCTACGTATAGAATGACTGGTTTTGATCCAACTTCTTGCCTTGTGAATATTAATCCAATGCTGGGCCTTAGTCTTAGGTGTCTCAGAGTCCCCTTAGTGCCTCCCAATGACCTCGGCCAGGGTTTGACATGAACCTTCAGATGACAATAATAGCGTATTCTATATCAGGGTGACTGCACACCATGTCATACATGATGCTCCCTACTGCACTAAATATGAGACTCCTCTCATATCTTCCTTCTCATCCAATGTGTTTGGGACTGTTGTGAGGACAACTTTAGGTTCTGGCCTAATGGAGCGCTGACTGGTTTTGACTTGTACATATTAAACTTGTGCAAACCATTTTTATATATGTAATTTGGTTCAAAAACATTGAATTGGCTCTCTGATCTCTTTTGATATCCATTATTAGAGTTTTCTTGGCGTCACTTAACACTTTCTTCTCAAATTCCCTAACACCAACAACTTCTTGAGACAACAAAGAACATATTAACTTATAATTGCTAGGAGAATATGATCCACGCATACTATCAGAAGAGTTCTCACTGATCCATTTCCTTTTTCATGTAAACACAGCCTGTCATAGTCGCTTATTTTGAAGTCAGTACTCATCATGAAGTCATCCAACCACCTATACATTGCCTTGGACTTTACTTCAAGCAGTAGAGTGATTTTTGTAACAGGCAGACTTTATACCAGTTCTTTGCCTCTATGAACTCCTCGGGTTGTTCCATGTATATGGTTTCTTCACGATTTCCATGGAGGAAACCATTGGTCACATCCGACTGTTGTAGTTCCAAATCTAGGTGTGCAACTAGAGCTAAAAATTATCCTTATGAACTATGTTCGACCACCGGTGAATATATCTCATGGAAATCAACTAATTCGACTTGAGTGAAACCTTTGGCAATGAGCCTGGCTTTGTACCTCCTGTTAAAGAAGTGTTGACTACTTTCGTTCACCTTAAATATCCACTTACACTTGACTACATTTTGAACGTTGGGTCTATCCACCAATCTCCAAGGGTAATTATTCTGTAATGAATTCATCTCTTCAGTCATGGCCTCAATCCACTTGTCTCGTTGTTCACATGAGGTGGCTTTCTGATAAGTGGTTGGTTCCAATAGCTCCACCTCTTCTGCTGCAGTGAGAGTAAAGATATGTTGGCGAAGCGACGGATCCGGATCCCGCTCCCGGGACGCAGCGAAAGATTTAAATATTTTAAGCCCGGGAATGGTCAATACATTAAATAAAGAATCTAAACATACATATGATGTTTAGAAGATTATCTTGCTGACGTCTAGATGCCTGGCTTCGACCAGTTCCACGATGGAATTGGCACTTCAACGTTTGAACAGCTCCGACCTCCTATCCGATCCACGACCGGAGTCTCAATTCCTTTGTTGGCTTGCACTAGAAAACCAACGAAAGTTTTGCGAACGGAATCTCCTCATCGAGACGGTCGGAACAAATTCCGACGACGACGGGAGGCGGCCGCATCGATGACGGCAGCGTGACGACGGTGAAGGGAAGGGAGGAGGAGAAGGAAAAATATAACTAAAGTGGATAAGAGAGTTTTCAACCCAGAGGATTAGTTGTCAATACAATTTTTGGTGCGAGTAAAATGAATACCCCAGGACCCCTATTTATAGATTTTCCATGGGCTTAATCCAGGTTAATGGGCCTGGGTCGGGCCCAGACCCAGTGAACATTGGTTTCAAGTCCATCGTTGTGGCTCATCATAATCCTGATCGACGATCAGATCGGACCGATCTTCACAGCTTACAAAACTGAACATTATGATGTGAAAACAATTTTTTAGACCACGTAATCCAAAATAGCTGTTAGGCCCCTATCAACTTTAAGGATAGTCATACTAGTCCAAGCCAATTTAAGAAAATCACATTTTCATCCGAGTTAATTTTAGGAAGTCACACTTCCATCCTTCCTCCCATATAGTCAACAAACTGAGCTTAATTTCGTACGAGAATTGAGAACCAGTACTTGTGTGACCCTCAAGTTCAGGGATACAACTATTCATGGACTCACAACATTTGTGACTCCGAAAACATATTTTCGGACTTATCCATCGGATCAGGTAAAACCTAGCAACATCGCCCCATGATCCCCTAGGTATCACTGATAGTGCCTGCAAGAACCAGTCGGTCATGGTTAGCGTATAGTACGATCCTTTCAACTCAAATATCCCGATCGGATCAACGACCATTGGTAAATCGAGAGTTGCTAGAGATCCGATAGCCATGCATACATAATGGAGATCAAATAGTGACATCGCATGTGTTATTAGGTAAACCCATTTACCTAAAACATATTTAGTACTCTGGCCAGAGATTTGTCACACTATTATCTCCTCGGATAGCATAGGATATCCACGCATAAGGGCGAGTGGTGAATCCTTGACAACGAAGCATCGGCTCCTACATACATCGGGAGCTCACCCAATCCCGCCATCTGATGACCCCAACTGAGTCGGTAAATGGGTCAAAGCGAGACACCTATCATGTAGAGTCTCAATGACGTTTCGAGTAATAAAGACTAATCTGTACAACCTAGATCTCGGGCTTAATCCACTCGAGAAATGATAACCATTTGGAAAGCGAGCGAGGGTAGTTCAATAGATCACCAGGTCACTATCCATCTGCATGCTCAGAACATCACTATGTTCCCTACCAATGAAACGTGGTACTTCGCAACACAGATTCTGGTCTCAAGCTCGGGCGGCCCTTATCCTCTTTTGGACGGTCCAATCGAATAGGAACTAGTTTAGAATACACAGTCGGGCTTAATCCACTCGAGAAATGATAACCATTTGGAAAGCGAGCGAGGGTAGTTCAATAGATCACCAGGTCACTATCCATCTGCATGCTCAGAACATCACTATGTTCCCTACCAATGAAACGTGGTACTTCGCAACACAGATTCTGGTCTCAAGCTCGGGCGGCCCTTATCCTCTTTTGGACGGTCCAATCGAATAGGAACTAGTTTAGAATACACAGTGACTATTAGATGTGTTTCATGATAGCCATCAAATCTACTATCACATCTAACATACACTATAGTGAATTCAAGGTCTTTATCCAACAATTATAATCATAACAATGAAGATAAAGAATGCCATAAAATAATATGAATTTCATAATAAAGATCGTTATACATAGAGTCAACAAGAACCCACACGTCACAAGTTGGTTAGTTGGACAGCTACTCTAACAAGAGATAATCATATCTAAACCTTTGGGTGGTCTTATCGGTTTTCTTTCCTTTTCTTTTACCAAAATATAGGTATACCTGGTTTCTTCACCTCAAGTTCTATTTCATAGCCTTATTCCCATTTATTGACCTCGTCGTGAGGGGTATCCACGTGCACTGGACCAGGATGATCATGCTCCACCTTGACTTGGAGATCTAGGGTTGTATGATTCATAGGTGTTGATTGTGGAATTAAATGCCATCTGGGTTTCATGAAATGTTATATCTCTGAAGTTAAAGCACATGGGGCCAAAATTGATTCCAAATTCCAAACTTTGTATCCCTTAACCTCCTCTGGCTATCCTATGAAAGCACATTCACGGCCCTTGCATCCAACTTCCCTTGTTTCGGGTGCACATAGGCTATGCATCCGAATATTCTTAAGTTCGCATAGCTAGATGGAGAGCCACTCCACAGCTCCATTGGGGTCTTGAAGTTCAATGCACTTGATGGGAACATGTTGATTAGATAGCACGTCGTGGACATCACTTCAACCCATAAGGTCTTACGCATATCAGCATTTCGGCAACATGCATCTCAATCTCTCAAGTAGTGTAGCTATTCTGTTGTGGTGTCCCCGGAACAGTCCTAAGCCTTGAGATTCCATTACCCTGCATGACTTGTCATTCCAAGGATGACAAGCCCGAGATCCGATTCATGTAATGTCTGGAACCAAGTCTTATCGTAAACATCATGAGTTCATTATGAATTCATTCGTTGGATCTTGATCTATGATTACTAAGATCTGCGGAGTCGTATCCATCATATGCAACAGACGCTTCACCAATTTCTTTGGACTTGTCCATTAGTTTCATCCGTCGCTCCGGGGAATCACATTTAAAGTGGCCCTCCTTGTGGCATATGAAACATTTGAATTTGTCTTCCCTCGATCTTGACCTGTTCCTGTTATTAGACTTTAACCTTGAGGTAAGGTGCCGCTCTTGAGTTCTTTGGCTCGTATGGAAGATTGGACTTCACCTAGAGCGATAGTTTGATCTCTGCCATAGAGCATGGCATCTCGAAAGTGTTTGTAAGACTGTAGAAGAGTGTTCAATAGGATCAGCGCCTTACCCTCATCATCCAATTTGACCTCTATGTTTTCAAGATCATCCAAGATCTTGAATATATTCATCTATATGCTTAGAGATCACTTTGTCATCAGAGATCTTGAAAGAGTGTAGTCTCTGATTCATATAGAGGCGATTTGCGAGCGATTTCGTCATATAAAGATTCTCCAATTTCTCCCACATTGCTGCTGTTGTGGTTTCATTCGACACTTTTCGAAGAGGTTTATCACCAATATATAGGATGATCACGCTTTGAGACTTCATTGGAGTCTGCATTTTCTCCTTCGAGTCTTTCGGCTGCCCGCCCTCTCCTTTCAGAGCTTCAACCAGTCCCAGTTGAACTAAGATGGCAAACATCTTCATTATCCACAGCCCAAAATCATTGTTGCCGGTGAATTTCTCATGTCGAACTTCATTGCTCCCATATCGCTTCCCACGGACGGCGCCATTTGTTAAGGATAGATCAAGAAACACAACTAATCACAGCTTGGCAACCACACTAGGCAACGGTGAAGAACACAAACTCACACACGCAAGAACAATCAATTTAGAAAGAAAGACAAAGACACCAGCAAGCACGTGGTTCGACCTTTGATAGCCCTACATCACGAGAGAAACAGCCACTTGGTTCTTTATTCATCACCTCACTTACTTACAGAGATACAAGTTTGAAAGGAAATATACATACGCTTATTTCTTCCCTCGTGTTCCTCTACTTCCAGTAAAAAAAATGTTGTGGCTCTTTTCTCTCTTGAGCTAAAGAACTCCAAGATGGAGAACTTTTCTTTGTCTGTTTTTCTTGAATGCACACTCATATATATATTGGTTGCATTTTTCAGTTGCCAGCCAACTTGCTTAACCAAATACCTGCTTTTTCAATCGAGTGAACCACCTTGCAAATTCTCTAACTGTTCGAGCCTCTGTTTCTGGAAATTTCTTGCTATTGGTTCTCTGCACTTCAACATATATATGCATGTCCATGATCCAACCCTTTTACATACTTGATTACCGCTACGAGAAACACCTGTAAATAGAAAGGTTTAAGGTCTTGGATACACAGCTCATAAGAACACAAATACACCATCTGTAAATGGTTTAAGTGCTTTGAAGGAGAAAGAAAAACATAATACATGTTGGTAATGCCTGAAATACTGAAACGACGCAGGTTCGAGGAATTTTGAAATTCCTGAATCAAATGATGATGCGAATGGAATAACATCACATACGCAAACGCATTCCGATAATCTATGTGTATATATATATAATATCATACATATTAAATAAAACTAAAAACCCTAATAATAATACATAATACTAAGAGCATCTACATTGGCGTTAAAAAATTTGAGTTATAACTGGGTTTTAATGTTAAAATCAATGAGGGAAGAGTGTTAATGCACAGCAAAGCAGCCACCGCAATAACGCGTTCAAAACTTTGAACGCGTTATTCGATTTTTTTTTTTGAACACGCCAGCAATTTGTAATACGCATGCATAGCACGCGCAGTAAAACGCGTTGGTGGGCCAGAAAAGTCTGGCCCACCTTATATATATTTAAAAAAAAGTTAAAAAATTTTTTTGTAAGCGTTACCTTGTCCCTTTATCATTAAAAAAAAAAAATAAAAAAACAAAACAAAGAAGCCGTTGCTTCTTAAAAAATTTTTTTTTAAAATTCCAACGGCTATAGCGAGTAAAAACAGAAAAAAAAAATTTATATATACCAATCAACTTAATTTTTCATCACAACACATTATTCAACCTCATAAATCATTACTACAATCATCTTCTCATCTCAATTCCAATATCTTAAATTTTCTGTTTGTAATCATATTTCTCATTTCGAATTGATGAAAATAATAGGAGATTCTTTAGAAATTTCATTAGTTCTACACAAACCCCGGAAGAAAATGTATCATTTCAAAATTCGCAAATTCCTCCAAATCCTCAATATCCCGAGTTTAGTTCTTCTACACCATATCTACCTCAAGTTCAACCTACCCCTTTGTTCCAATGTATCCACGAGCTCCATATCCAATGCCTCTCCCCAATTATTGGCCAAATACGAATAACCCTTATCTCACACCGTCTACTTATTATGGATATCATAATCCACAACCAAATGATTTTCCCATGAAAAAGGAGCCAGCAACTCCAACCTCTGTTCCCGGAACCCAACTTTCAGTGCGTGAAACCCCCGATTGATCTTGAACATCTGGATAAGGTGGATGTAGGTGGTGAAGGAAATGCAGAATATGATCTGAAACAGAAACAACTCGAAGTTGAAGAGATTAACGCAAAAGATGCTTTAGCTAGATCCGAAGCTAAAAATCGTGCAATCGTGCTGAGGGAGTATGAAATACTCAACAAGGATACTTCACAAATGTCAGCGCATCAGCTAATCATTCATGAACGCCTATGTCAGGACATTAGGGCGAGATGGAATCTCTGATATATTTCTGCTTGCCCATTTTATTATTATTATTATTATTATTATTATTATTATTATTATTAAATTTGTAATTTGAAGTTATTATTAATTATTATACTATCATTTTATAATTTCAATTTAGCCGTTGTACCAGCTATTATAAAAACTAGCCGTTTCAAACTATCTGTTGTAAAAACTAGTCGTTACAAACTAGCCGTTGTACTACCAAGTTCAACATGATGAAGAATCTTTAATGATTATTTCTCCACAAACCCGGTATATCCGGATCCAATATTCCGAAGACGATTTCGAACGCGCAGAGATTTATTCCTTCGCATAGTTAATGCACTTCAAAATCATTCATTATATTTTCAGCAGAGGGATGATGCATCAAGGAGAAAGGGCTTGTCACCACTACAAAAATGCACGGCTGCGATTCGTCAACTAGCTTATGGAGTCCCTGCTGATAATCTTGACGAGTACCTACGTATGGGTGAATCACCCGGTATATCCGGATCCAATATTCCGAAGACGATTTCGAACGCGCAGAGATTTATTCCTTCGCATAGTTAATGCACTTCAAAATCATTCATTATATTTTCAGCAGAGGGATGATGCATCAAGGAGAAAGTGCTTGTCACCACTCAAAAATGCACGGCTGCGATTCGTCAACTAGCTTATGGAGTCCCTGCTGATAATCTTGACGAGCACCTACGTATGGGTGAATCAACTTCAATAAAGTATCTTTTCAATTTCTGCCAATCTGTGGTTGAGCTATTTGGTGATCGATACTTGAGAAGACCAGATGCTAACGACATACAACGTCTTCTTCAAATGCATAAAGAGAGGCATGGATTCCCTGGCATGTTGGGGAGTCTTGATTGTATGCATTGAGAATGGAAAAACTGTCCAGTTGCTTGGAAAAGACAGTTTACAAGAGGACATGGGTTACCAACAATCGTGCTTGAAGCGGTCGCGTCTCAAGACTTGTGGATATGGCATGCGTTCTTCGGGGTTGCCGGTTCACGTAATGATATTAACGTCTTATACGAATCTCCCTTATTCAATATCGTATTGCAGGGAACTGCACCATATATTAATTTCACGGTGAACGGCACTCTGTATACAAAAGGTTATTATCTAACCGATGGAATATCCTTAATGGGCTACTTTCGTGAAAGCTTTTCCTTGTCCGGAAGATCCGAAAAGGAAATTATTTAAAGAAAGACAAGAGTCTGCAAGAAAAGATGTCGAACGGGCATTTGGGCCCTACAAGCTCGTTGGGCAATCATTAGAGGTCCAGCTCGTTATTGGTACAAGAAAAAATTAAGGCATATTATGTTAGCATGTATTATTTTACACAACATGATTGTTGAAGATGAGGGAGGTAATGTGACGAATTGGAACGGAGATGAATGTGACGAACAAGTACAACCGATTAATGGATCAACCCGAGGATTTCGGGTTTACTTACGAATAAATTCCGAATTACGTGACAACCAACTGCATCATCAACTTCGTGCCGACTTAGTTGAGCATATTTGGGCACAACATAGCAACAATATTTAATTTACTATTTTACGTGAATTATTTTATTTTTGTTGCATGTGACCTTTTTCGATCTTTTATTTATTTATTTCAATTAATTATAAAAATTCATGTTTTAAATAAATGATATTCTACAAATAATTAAAATACTAATATAAAATAAACTTAATATAATCATATATATTGTAAATAAAGTACAACTATATTTATTTAATGTAAAATTGAAATGATAATGATTAAGTGGACAGTGTGACTCATAAATAATAAGTGTTAATATTAAAATGAATATGAGAGAATAATGTGTTAATATAATGTATATGTGGTATGTGGACCTCATGATTTGTGATGAGTTGGTGGATTTTATAACGTGAACGGATACGGATATCCTAATAACATATATAATATTTGTCTGGAAGTGGGGATGCGATTTGATTTGATATATTAGAATGTTTGGACGGAGATTTTAATTTCCAAACTGATCCAACGTGAAAATATCTGATTAATTCTTTGATAAAATTACAAACCCAAACCACATCCCATCTCTTTCACATCCATGTATCCATAAATACTAATAACTAATTTTAAGATCTTTTTGAGGGATTTTATGCCAACTTGTCCTATTATTAAACTACGCAATAAATTACAATTATGAGTGTTATATTTGTCTAGTAGATCCCATCCAATCATATGTTTAATTACAATTTCATGTGTTTATTTATATTTCCGTCAACCTAATATCTTTCACGTCTTTTAAATATCTAATCATCAGTTATTGAAAAAGGACAATACAATAATTTATTATTATATATCATATTTAATCAATAAATCATACATATTATTTTATTAAATTTACAGATTTACACAAATATTTGTGAATACAAATTGCCCTAATAAACGAAAATTATATAGATTGACATGATTCTATAGAATATAGGTTATACGAATCGACACAATTATACTATATTAAACTTGTACAAATTAATGCACGTCATAAACAAGTCTTTCTGATTAAAGTTCAGCCTCATACATATAAAACAGGATCTAGAATCTCGATAATACCTCTATTCCTTATAATAATATTATCAAATACTCGTCCCGAGGATAAATGCGAGTTGGTAAAACTCAGGGTAACGTGAGATTTTCCTATCCAATGAATTCGATTTTCGTGTGAAACATATTCCCTATTGAAATCTTATAAGGATATGCTATGGGGTCGACCTGTTATATAAATAGTCTCTCGCAGATTTCTAACTACCCACCATACCTTTCGATTTAAAACTTGTATAAACATCTGATCTATAAAATGAATTATCCCTTAAAAAGGTTAATGTATTCACAATAATGTTATCAAACACTCAATATTGATAGAGCCACCTCAAATCTTCGACCACCTAAATTTGCTAAATTTGTACAAAAATCAGAATAATCAAATCTAAACTCAACGCTACTCACATGTTATTTCCAAGTGAAGGGACAGTTTTCTTTATACAAAAAGGACACTTTTGCGCCAATTAAAAAAAAATCTTACAGCATCTCCAACCCTACTTCATTTTGATGAATTGCACCATTTTGGTGTGAAAAATCAACTCCAACCCATCTTCAAATTTTGCACCAATTTAGAGATTTGGTGTGAAATTGGAAATCTTGACGCCAAAGATGGCGCAGAAAATTTTGCACCAAACTTTCCCAGCGCCAAAGCTTAGCCCTTTGGCCCCTTTCTCTCTTTTTTTTTTAATATTTTTATTTTTAATTATAAATATCATTATTAAAAATACATATTAAAAATTAAAAATCAAATTTAGAGAAACTTAACGTCATTAAGTAATTTTATTAATATTAGTATAAATTTAAAGTATTATATTATTTTATTAAAAATTATATATTTTTTTATTAATTGTATTTCATAATTAAAATAAGCATATTTTTTTATATTTTAAAATATTTACTTAATTAAAATATAAATATAAGAAATTAATAAATAAAATTTATTGGGAATATTCCGAGAATATACCTTTTGGTGTAAGATTTGAAGTAAATGGGTTGGAGACGAATTGTATTTGGTGACTAAAAATTACACCATATTAGTGCAGAAATTGCTCCATTTTAATACGGTGGGTTGGAGATGGCCTTATATAATACAATATAAATTAGGCGAATGCCCGAGAACCCGACAGGTGCGTACATGAGTCGAAATCTCCGACGATCCACGTCTTCATCATTATAGATGCTCCCCTCAGCAATCTCCACGTGCAACCTAAAACTTTTTCGTTGCCTCGCTCTTTATTTGGATCTCCCCCCAAACCCTCCAACATGATCTACTTCTCATCTAATCTGTGTAAGATTCATGTTCTTCAAGAAAATCTGAGTATTTCATCAGTTATGCAATATGTAGAATCTGAGTTTGTTTTTTTTGTTTTTCTCGTCCTGTTTCTTGAATAGGTTCACTACCCAGATTTCCATCTGTTGGAGAATATTACAAAGTAAAATGTCAGGCATGTCAATGGGCGTGCCGCCGCAGTCGGACCACCTGGACCAGAAGGCTGACCCGAAGAAACCCGGGCAGCTCCAGACGGCGGTGTCGGGCAACTTGATGGGATCCCTCCGAGTGATCGAATTGCAATTAGTAGCTTTCATTATGGTCTTCTCCGTCAGCGGACTTGTCCCGCTTAGGGACCTCATTTTCCCCGCATTGATCTCCGTGTACATCGTCGCAATTTCGAGGTTCGCCTTTCCCAAACTCAGCGACAGTGCGAAATCCCCGGAACTGTTTCGGGGGAGCAGGCTCTTTAGGCTGTACGTGATGCTGGGCACCACCATCGGGCTTTTCTTGCCTCTGGCCTACGTTTTGGGCGGATTCGCGAGGGGGGACGATCACGCCGTGCGCTCCGCTACTCCTCATCTGTTCTTGCTTTCGTTTCAGATACTCACGGAGAATGTGATAAGTGGGCTGTCTCTGTTTTCCTCGCCCGTGCGAGCACTGGTACCGATGCTCTACACCACCAGGAGGGTGATCGTCATCATCGACTGGGTGAATGATGTGTGGATGAACAAAACCTTGCGGGCCAATGACGAATTAAAGGTTTGGTTAATCCTTTTGGGCAAACTAGCTACTTTATTTGAGAGGAGAATGAGTTCTAGGATGAGAACTATAATATAAATCAGTGACGTTGACTTAGGATGACGTGATCATCTGTATCTAACAGTCCCTTGTTCCACAATTTTAACATCAACCTATGTTTAGGAGTTAATCTAATAGCCCTTAGAATGATATATGTCTTTATAGAACCTTTTAAAATGAGCATATGTTTAAAATTCCACTAATATCCAGCATCTAACAGTCCTTTGAATGATGTATATTAACATCAACCTAAGTTAGTTTAACATTCTTGAGAATGATATATTGTTATAGAATCTTCCCCGGTTTTAAGGAGTCAGGGAAAACAATAGGTTTCCATTAATATCGAGTATCTAACAGTCCTCGGAATGACAATAGTTTTAAGGATTCCTCGGACTTTGGAGTGATGCTAGAATGGTTTTCATGATAATTGGCTTAGGCATTTCGTTGTGGTTAATCCAGGATGTTGCTTGGTTTTGGTTCGGGAGGGTGTTGGCGGTGGCCAACTTGGTGTATTTTATGGTGAACTTGCTCTGCTTTCTGATTCCGGTGTTTCTTCCGAGGGCGTTCGAGAAGTACTTCAAGGAGAGGGACGAACTGCACGCGAAGATGGCCGAAGACAAGCGATATTCCCGGGAATCAGATAGCAAGAAGGCCGAGTAGAAGCATGCCCATGCCTCTTAGTCTTGGCATTTTGGCCACTTTTATGAGTTTGTTTTTGTGAAGTAACTTGTTGTGAAATGCTCTATGGTGTATAGCTACATAGTAAATGACTTGTAATTTTACACTGCCTCTAATTTTGTGTATATAGCAAATAAATTAGTTTTCCTTTTTGAAGTATTCTTTTTTCTTGAAAGAATTTAGAGACCATCTTTATAGAATTTGATTGACAACGTGTTAGACAACAGCAATCTCATGAGTTCTGTTTAATCAGACTGTTGTAGTTGAGAATTCAGTAGTTGGTTAGATTTTTCGAAACGAACTGATCCAGAAATCTTGAATTTCAATTATATGATGATTAAAGTACGATGCTATCTTTAATTTCGTCCTCGGTTCTCGATTATAGAGATATACCTCGCCATTCGATGAGATAAAATTATGCTTCTGAATCTTTGTAGGGTTCTGTTTTATAATTAGAAGGGAATGTCGATGGTTGTTATGGAAAATACAAGATGGTTGCGAATGAATGGAAGATTGAATGAACTCGGGTATTTATAGCGGATGAGATCTCGATTGTGTGTACGACATCTGGTCATTCATGATTAGATATGGGTTTTATAGTTCATCCTACACATGTAAACAGACCAACCAGCACTCTGTATAGATCTGACAACACGTTACCCAGACTAATCATTATAAGGTATGGGTTGGGCAGCTTTTGGAGTTCTCGGGAGAACGTTCTCGGGTAATATATAGACGGTGCTCGGGAAAATGACAGGAGCGAATTACCCCGGGTTTCGAGTAGGTTTTCTTCTCCTGGTATCAATACTATCTCCCTTTCTTAGTCGAAACGAAATATTCTGAAGTTGAAGACTTGTGCTTCTCCTCGAGGCACGATGAGGTTTTTTGTGTTTTCTGAAGGAAATCATAATCCGTGTGACTAAATTTTAGACCGTTGATTGAAAATGAATTTGTATGGCTGTGATTGAAGCGCGCCAAATTTTCCCGCCCATTGATCTTCCTGAGGTCATCCGAGTCATTGATTGCTCCTTGATCCCACAGTGGGAGATCCTTCACTTTTCCTATAAATAGCCGCTCCATTCTCTTCATTTCACACTTTCTTTTGCTTACGTCGTTACTATGCCAAATTTCTTAGTGACTCCTCGGCTACTTGTCTTCCTTCTTCCCGTTCTCAGCTTAATCTGTAAGTGTCACAATCTTTCAACCATGTCTTCTATAGATGAGCGTATAGTAGTTGAAACAGCCCGTTCCCTAGGATCTACCTCCTCCTCGGAAGGCGTGGGTACTAGTAGTCCACCTAGCAAAGCTTCTCGTAAGAGGCTTTTAGCTAGGAAAATGTCGATGAGGCTAGGCTGATAGCAGAGGGACGTCCTTGGTATGAGGTTAGAGCGTCCTTGCTTCAAGAATCTGATAAGGCCACTATTAGAGATCTATGTGGTATGTCGGATCATTATGAGATTATAATTCCCGTGGCTGAGGACTGAGCCCATCTTTCTCCCGAGGGCTATTATACCTTCTATCTTAACCATCTAGAAATGGTCCTTAGATTCCCTGTCCCTCGGTTTATCCAGAATCTGTGTGATCATTTCAAAGTTAGCCCCAGCCAGTTAACCCCAAATTCGTATAGCTCTTTATTAGCCCTCGGGGTTCTTTTAAGGTTTTTCCGAGCTCCTCTTTCTCTTCACCTGATATATAATTTGACCCAAATCCGACAACATGATGTCGGAAAGTTTTTCATACGTTTGAAACCCAAGTTTGGGTTTATTAAGGGGAACCCGACATCACATAAGGGTCGGATGAGTCGGTATTTTTTCTTGCATCGTAATGTTCAGGCGGGGGTGGCTTGGCATTGTAATATGTCCTGGTCTGAGAAGCCGACGAGAAGGGCTCCCCCTTTACCTGCGCAGGAGTATGATCCGTCCGCTTTCTTGATTCCACGAGTGTGAGGTGTTTCGATGCTCAGGATTTAATCCGAGAGGACCTTCTGTGTCATTTTGGTTTTAGCCAGAAAGGGGGTAGAGGTGGAGGGGGATTTAGGTACAGCTTTTTATCGCTTTTGTCAGTAACTCATCCTATTTTTTCGTGGGTCTATTTAATCATCGTTCTTCTTTTGCAGCGGATAGAATCATGAAAGCTCAACTACTGGAGGCTTACAAGAAACAGGAGTCGGTAGCAACCAACGGCCTGAGCCCTCCTCCCGAGGAGAGTGTTAAAGAGAAAAGAAATAAGTCGTCTTCGGGAGGTGACAAGCGTCCAAGGAAGAAGACTTCTTCCACTGTTGGGGTTGACAAGGTGGCGGGAACTTCTCCACCCGAGCAATCGGGGGTTGAGGTTACGTCCTTTATAACTCGCCCGATTACTACCACTACCGTGGCCTTTTTCCAGAATTTCGCTCCTGAGCTTGATCTCCCGGTGGTCAGCTCGGCTTCCGACCAAGCAATTACGGAGGCTCTAGCTACAACTTTATGCAGGCATATATACTTTCCTTTACTATTGTATCCGTTCGATGCTTTTCATGTATGACAATCACTTTACTGATATAGGCCCTGATCTGGGGGGTGAGTTGTCTCTACGGATTTCAAACGCCCGAGAGGTGGCTCGTTCCTCTAGGCGATCACTGGATGAGATGATGGTCCGGCATGATAAGCTGATGAGGGAGCTTGAGGATGTTCGAGGGGCTTCTGACGTCGAGAAGAGGTCTCTCGTGGATAAGCTGGTTGCTTCGGAGGCTTCCGTGGCACGTCTTCAAGAGGAGATGAAGAGGATGCGGGAGGAGGTTGAGGCGACATGGGTGAAGAGGAAAGAATATTTCCTCAAGTCGTCGGAGTTTGACCAGTTATGCTCTACCAGGGCATTATCTTTCTTTGAACAAGGCTGCAACGGGTGTTTGGTCCAGTTTAGGGCCAATGGTTATTCGGAGACCGGGCACCCAGCATCATTCGTTAGTGTCCTGAAGGCTTTAGAAGACTTTCCTGAAGAAGGCGAAGTGGAGTCCTCTTCGGCTCCCAAGAAATGACGTATCTTTTTTCTTTTTCTATCTTTTGACTATCGTTATAATGTTTCCCGAATTAATGAAAAAATCTCTTTGCCGTTTCTCGGTGTGTTGAACTTTTTCTAACTTCACTATATCTTAAAAGTGTCATAAACAAGGATAATACTTCAATACATTGTTGTGTTTTTAGATTGGGTTTTGTTCGAATAGGTCGGATGCTTTAGGTATAAGCCTTCTTTTTATCAGACGTCGAATAGATCAGGTTTTTTGTCTTCTAGATCACTTATCCAAGTGATTTTCGTTCACCGGAGTTAGCAATGGGGTGCCGAGTAGATCGAACTTTTTTAGATATGATTACTATCCCAGTAAATTTCAACCGGAGTTGGTAGTCGGGTGTCGAGTAGATCGGACTTTTTTAGATAGGATCACTATCCAAATAAATTTTGACCGGAGTTGGTAGTCGGGTGCCGAGTAGATCGAGCTTTTTTAGATAGGATTACTATCCTAGTAAATTTCAAGTTGGTAGTCAGGTGTCGAGTATATCGGGTTTTTTTATAGGATCACTATCCAAGTAAATTTTTTGACCGGAGTTGGTAGTCGGGTGCCGAGTAGATCGGGTTTTTTTAGATAGGATCACTATCCAAGTAAATTTTGACCGGAGTTGGTAGTCGGGTGCGAGTTGATCGGGCTTTTTTAGATAGGATCACTATCCAAGTAAATTTTGACCAACCAGAGTTGGTAGTCGGGTATCGAGTAGATCGGGCTTTTTTAGATAGTATCACTATCCAAGTAAATTTTGACCAACCGGAGTTGGTAGTCGGGTGTCGAGTAGATCGGGCTTTTTTTCCATTTTTCTTGATTTGTCAAAAAGCATCTTTTATTGATATATCTTCAAGTACAAAAGGTAACCATGACAGCTTAAGAGTAGTATTTTCTTAAGTGATGAATATTCCCTGGTCGTTTTCCTCTTCTTCCATTGACGTCTGCTAGATAGTAGGCGGATACTCCTGCTTTCTCGATCACTTGGAATGACCCTTCGTATTTCGGATCTAACTTTCCTCTTTTCCCTTGGTACTGAATTTTTCTCATCACCAGATCCCCTACAACAATATGTCTTGGTCGCACCTTCTTATTGTAAACCTTTGCTATCCTTTTTTGGTAGGCAACCATCTTGTATTTTCCATAACAACCATTGACATTCCCTTCTAATTATAAAACAAAACCCTACAAAGATTCAGAAGCGTAATTTGGTCTCCTCGGGTGGCGAGGTGTAACTCTCTGGTCGGGAACCGAGGACGAAATTGAAGATAGCATCAAAGTAGTATTTAGGTAGCAGGCGATTTTAAAACCATAAGTTTATGTTTTTTGCTTTGGGACTTTTAAAAATGTGAGTTTCTAAATTCAAAAGTTTGGTTGTATACTCAAAGCAATTTTCTATGTTCCGTGGTTGACTGCACTATAAAGAGTTTTTTAGTAGTTTGGAGTACAAAAGGATATTTCCAAATGATATTGCTCTATAAAGAGTTTTTTAGTAGTTTGGAGTACAAAAGGATATTTCCAAATGATATTTCTAAACTAAAACAAAAAACATACCTAGATTGATATGGTAAAAGAAGGAAAATATTAGTCAGTTGGCGGGTCGTCTAGACTATATCGTGTACTTGTTTGTAGGAGGAGTGTAGCTCAGGATATATCCGAACAGGCGAGAGTTTTTTTTTTTTTGCCTCCTGGAAATCACAATATAGATGAACACTATTCGATCTTTGATACATAAGTTAGGTCGTGGTTGGAGAAAAATGTAGGCAATATAGATGAACACTATTGATATGTGAATGTGTGTGGTGAGTGTACCTAGGTTTATATAGGCGAACTAGAAGTTAAGTAGAATATCCGTTCTGTTACTAAATCTGGCATGATTATACGTACAATATTGGATTTACGAGCTTAGTTATTATCTATATGTTGACCGCATCCGAAGGCTTAATTACTATAATGTTGGAGCCAAGATGAAGGTCACTCATCTCAAGACACTTATTAGAGTGCTCTGGTCAAGGTCTGAGGTATTGTTTCCCGAGGCATCACATATGATATTGATACTTTTACTTATGCAACCTCGGACTCGAGCAAGCCTCGGGACACCAGAACCCGAGAAGGTGCTAGCACTCCCGAGCGGGTGCCAAAACACCAAAGCCCGAGCAAGTGCCAGCAGCCTCGAGCAGGTGCCAAAACACTATAACCCAAGCAGGTGCAAGCACTCCCAAGCAGGTGCCAAATAGGCTTCAGGATGCTCGAGGCCTGAGCAGGTGCCAGCACTCCCGACCAGGCTCAAAACTCCCTACAAGGCTCCAACACTCCTAAACAGACTGCAATATGCTCAAGGCCCGACCTAGCTTCAACACTTCTGAATAGGCTTCAGGATGCTCGAGGCTCAATTAGGCTCTAACATCCCCGAACAGGTGCTGAAACCCTTGAGCCTCGAGTTGAGTTTAATACTCGAGCCCGAGTAGGTTTTGTTGCCTGAAGTACCCAGGGGCGGACCCATGTGGGGGCTAGCCTGGACTTCAGCCCAGGCTAATTATTTAGTTTAGCCCATATAGATATATATATAGTGATTTTTCTAAGTCCATCTCTTTAAAGGTCCATAAGCCCATATTTCTTTTAAATTTTTTGTTTTTAAAAACGAAAGCCCTACTTCAAATTATCTTTATTTTTATTTTTGTTAATTTTTTATACGTTTTGTGAAAGCGAAGAACTTTCAAAAAATTTTGAGGATTTAATTTTAATAATTTTTTTTTGCATTAAAATGCAAACTTGTCTCTCTCAGTTAGCCAAATTGGAAGGTAAATTTAAGTTGTCACAAAATGTTGGATCGCATCATTTATCGAACATTCAAGAATGAGTGTACTTTTTAAAAGCATAAGAAAGTAGTCCATATTGCCATTTAAAAAAGGAGATCTATGGAGATCAACAAATTGATTGAGTTATAGGGAGAAGATGTATCGAATATATAAAAAGAAGTCGTTTTAACTTTTAAGCAACCAAAAACATCCCAAAATTATATAGAGAAAGAAGAGAGACCAAGTGTTGTTCATACACACAATTGCAATCCATCGTTTTTGGGTTTTGATTGAAATAGCTAGGTGTCTAATTGCAATTTAGGAAGAAAATGATTCAAATAAATTCTAAATTTAACTCCACCATGGCTTCAAAATTTTGAGATATGATGTTCCTTTGATAAATTTTTTATTTGTTTTAGTTCATTAAAACTAGTTTTTGCTCAACTAGTTTATCAACTAAACATTTGAGTTTATAATTAATCTTTTACTAAAATTACCAACTCTCCGTAATAAGATGGATAATGACTTTTTGGCAGATTGATGATTATTTATATTGAGCGAGATCTTGGTAATTCAGTGGATATTGAATTTATAATAGATGAGTTTGATGAGAAATCCCGCAGAGTAAAAAATAGTATTAATTATTTCTCTTGACTGTACTTAAATAACCTTTTGTAGGTGCTATATATTTTTATTAAAATATTTTGTTGTAGTATTATATGATCATGCTAAATGTCTATGAAACGTAATACACAAACTTTAATTAATGAATTTTATTTAGCTCTCCAGCCCACCCTACTCAAGAATTCTAGTTTCGCCCCTGGAAGTACCTACCTTATCAACTATCTCAATGTAGTGATTAATCATTGAGAAGTATTTAACTCGTACATAATAGTTGAGCCCTTCAATATCGGGATTGAGAGCAAATCTAGCGCAACCGCGTCACTTGACGGATAAATTGCTCATATTAACTGTCTAACCCCTTTATAAAAGTCCAGGTACACTTGACTTTATACAGATTGACAAATCACAAGCTTTTAGCTTTTTAACATACACTCTTGGTCTCTTTTCTCCCGATCACTCGACCTGACTTAAGCGTTGGACCGGCTCTGCTGGAAATACTTCCGAGTCCTCCAACTTGTTTTGTGATTTCAAGTCACCCATAGCCCATTCCATTCAATTGTTCAAACATATCATTAGGTCAATATGTCCCCAGGACCCGATCTAGTAGCCCTTCCGTTGAGAAATTTTTTATATCAAATATATATGTAAATCATTGTTTATTTATTTATTTTCAGAGTTAACTCATATATTTTAAATATAAATAGCAAAGTGAATAATATGTGTAATTAAAATTTTTCTTTCTCTTTTCGATTATTATCAGATGTTATTATTTTGTATTATCTAAAATTTTATTTCTATTATAATTCCTATTTGATTATACTCATTTTACATAATTCCTATATTAATTATATATTTTTACTCATTGGTTTGTTTTTTATTAATCATTCATTAAGTTTATTTTTTATTCTTAATTAATAGGTTACTATAATCTCATCTGAAAGTTTAACACATTAAATTAAATTATTTTCCCCATTTCCTTTTTTAAACTTAAATAGAAAAATTATTTTTTTTCAATTTTATATTTAAAATCATTATAAATTCATTTTCATCTAATTCGTTTCAATCATTTTACTAATTAACTCTTTCAAGTTAATATACCAAGTAAAAATATTATTTCTATATATAGTGAAACCAAATATATCAGTATTTACACGTCTATGGTTCAGTTAAAACATAATATTTATGATTTACTAAAACAAATTGAAATAATAATTAATGATTTTACATATAGTTACTCATTGACGTGTGAAGCTAACAAAATATAATATTATAGTTTATTAATACGACATTGAAATATTAATTTATAATTTTGCATACATATCATTCATTAATTTTTACGATACATGTTTGCCCATTAATTATATTTTTGATAACTATTTATATGAATTATTTCGACAATTCGCATTTAAAATTTTTTAACCTAAAACATGCTTTTATATGTAACATAGATATAGATAAAATTAATTTTGATATAAAAGTATACGGATGGGAGTTTAATTAAATGATGTAACAGAGATCTATAAATAATAATTTGATGGCTTAAGATAAATAATACGTATAACCAAATATATGATAAAGATATTATTAATTTATAAATGCCAAAAGCAAAAACGAGGAATTGCATATGGCTTATCAATAAATTATTGGACAAACTCTTATTTTCGAGATACAGGTGTATAACTAACCCTTTTAGCCAGATAAATTGTACCTCACAAAAATCCAAAACATCATATTTTGGAGCGCAATAATTCTAAATAGAACGATCGAACCGTGACGCATGTGTTGTTATACGGTTAAAAGATTGGAGTTGCACCATTACCATCAGCTATAGTTTTGGGTAAATCGACAAACGTTCGGTCCTACGATTGGTATCAGAACCAAGGTCACGGGTTCGATTTCCATTGATTGCAAGGAGTTCAAAAAGC
The DNA here is from genome assembly GCA_001598015.1 of Dorcoceras hygrometricum. Classification (NCBI taxonomy): domain Eukaryota; kingdom Viridiplantae; phylum Streptophyta; class Magnoliopsida; order Lamiales; family Gesneriaceae; genus Dorcoceras; species Dorcoceras hygrometricum. The sequence continues at coordinate 16,825 of KV000740.1, read as the reverse complement.
ATAACTTTCATTTTAAAAATAATTTTTAATATAAGTTAAAGTTTATAAGTGAATTCAATATTTTAGACAACACAATCCCCATGTTTGTGCAATTTTTGGTTTTTTGGTGCAAACACCACAATAGTCCCCCTCTTTAAGAGACATCTATTTCAACTCCACGAACTTAACTTATCACCTTGATGTGATACCAGTCATATGATCCAACGCTTGTTCTATCTAAAGTCACACTTGATCGTTATGAGTGCAATCGAGTCAAGCTATTCACGGAAAGACTCGGTCCAAATTCCCATCGAGCTTTATTCTATCGAGCTCGTGCTGAGTCAAATAGCTCAATTCTTTACTTAGTCGAATTATAGTTTTAATTGTTTATGTTTGAACAACTATATATTGTTTTATCAAATCTAAAAGTCTTGTCCATATACGTGTATATATATGATTGCCCCCATAGTCACCTCGGGCCTCGAAGTCCGAGCAGCTCACCTGAAGTCCCGACGTGCTTTACCAAGATCGGACGTCACACAAGGATCTCGTAAGAAGAGCTCGGGAATCGCCCGAGGACTGTTCCAAGACCTCGTTTCACCCAAAAGACTACGCAAGGAGCGCTCGGGAGATGGCCCGAGGACCACGTCGGCCCGAGAAGATCCCCCGACGACTCCGACCCGACGTGCCGGAGAATCCTTCCTAGATACGTCTTTCCTTATTTAGAGAATCCTAGGACGGTATGACTTTCCTTGTTTACGCAACAAGATCCCCGAAGATCACGGAGAGGATCTCGCACGTCCGAGATCTCCACTCCATCCCACCGATTTAGCCACTCTATAAATACCAGGTTTGCTATCTCATTCTTACACACTCATTCTTGCACACTTTTGCACACAGCATATACTTGCTCTCGTTTTCTCTCGTTCGTCGCCTGACTTAAGCATCGGAGGGGCTTCACCGGACACACTTCCGGCGCCCTCTGACGAGTTGTTTGTGGTTGCAGACGTCCAGGAGAGCGCAACCAGTTCCCCAGTCGCCCGACGTGACCGAGCTCCTCGACGTGGTGGTATTTGCTCTCGGCTGAGGTTAATTTGGCTACATCAATTGGCGCCGTCTATGGGAAACGTAGAAGAAAGACAAGATGCCACCAAAGAGCCGAGCCCAGGGTACTGGAGAAACTAGCAAAACGGAGAGTATTGCTCAGGGGTCGGAGAACCCCACTCTTACTACCACCCAGATAGCTGAACTGGTAGCAACCACGGTGGCGCAAATACTGGCAAATCAACCTGAGTCGCGCCCGCCGCCCGACCCACAGTCTGAGGAGATCAGGAAGTTGCAGGAGGAAATTGAGAATCTGAAGAGGGAAAGGAAGCTCGCACCTCCTCCCCCTCCCTGCTCGGGAGGTGCTCTTCTCTGCTGAGGTGTTGGCTGCCGAGCTACCTCAGCACTTCAAGTTTCCGAACGTAGGAGAGTATGACGGGATGGGAGATCCCGAAGAGCATTTATCCCGGTTTGAGAACGCTGCACTCCTCCATCAGTATGCTGATCCCATTAAGTGCAGGGTCTTCCTCACTAATCTGGTCCGAGCTGCACAACAATGGTTCAATCTCCTGCCAACTGGGAGCATCAAATGTTTTCAGGATTTTAGCCAGGCTTTCCTCCATCAGTTTTCTAGCAGCAAGAAACAGCCGATGACAATGCTGAATCTATTTACTGTAAAGCAGAAGGAATAGGAAACTCTTCGGGAGTACATCAGGCGCTTCAACAGGACCATTATTGAAGTACCATCTGCCACGCCTGACCTCTTGATCGGGGCCTTCACCCAGGGATTGCGAGGGGGTGATTTCTTCAAGTCCCTGGTCAAGAAGCCCCCGAAAACGTTTGATGAACTCCTGACTAAGGCCGAGAAGTATGTTAACATGGAGGAAATACAGTCCTCGAGGAGGAATGAGCAGAGGTTACCGCCTCGAGCTCGTCAGGGTGCTCGGGTAGAGAGGCCCCAGCCAAGGCCATCTAGGCCAGAACCCCCTTTGTTGTTGGGAGAGTTTACTGCTCGGACACTGTTGAAAATAAGCAAGGTTTGAGCTCTGGAGATTTGTGATGAGCGGAAAGTTGTGCAAAGACCTCGGGGAAGCGATGGTGCCCCGAGGAATCCCAGGTCAGACAATTTTTGTGATTTTCACAAGGATTATGGTCACACTACTGCAGAGTGTCGCCTTTTGGATCAGGAGTTGGAGCGTATAATTCAAAGTAACCCCGACCTGCGAGCGGCGCTAGTGGAGGATAGGCCGCGTCGGTGGGAGAAGAGGCCCCGGAGGGAAGACAGTGGGCGAAGCAATAATAGGACCTCAGGTCGGGAAAGAACACCCTGAGGGCAGGATCAACAAACTCCCCGAGGCGAGAGAAGGTCACCTCAACCTCGGGGAGTCATCAACATGATATCAGGAGGACCTACTGATGGGGACTCTAATCGGGCAAGGAAGGCTCGGTGTCGTCGGATGGAGACTCTGGAGGTGGAGAAGAGGCGCTCGGGACTCACCATCTCGTTTGGTCCCGAGGACATGCCTATGGATGTGGAAGCACACAACGACGCCCTGGTTATTCGGGCAATGATTGCAAACTATGAAGTGGCCCGCATCTTTGTAGACTCAGGAAGCTCGGTCAATGTGTTCTTTAAAAGCGCAGTGGATCAAATGGACCTCGGGGAATACCGTGTGGAGCCCGTGAACATGCCTCTGTATGGTTTCACAGGTCATTCTCTGCAGCCAGTGGGAGTAGTTCAGTTGCCTCTCTCGCTGGGATCGGGTGAGCACAAGAAGACTAAAGTGGTGGAGTTTACTGTGGTGGATGCCCCTTCTTCTTATAACGTCATTCTGGGAAGGCCAGCCATGGCCGCATTCTTAGCCGTGGCCTCGGCCCTACACCAGAAGATTAAATTCCCAGTCGGGAATTCAGTAGGGGAGGTTCTAGGAGATCGGAAGATGGCGAGGAAATGTTATGTGGAAGAGGTGAGAGTGGAGCAGAAAGTAGCTAAGTCTCGTGCCCAAGACTATCCAAGGGCTCGAGAAGACCGAGGAGTGAATGTGGTTGGGGATGAGTTCCAGCTTACCACCGAGGATGAGGAGGAAGAAGTAGTCCTCATCCCCCCAGCTGGAGTGGTAAAGATAGCAAAGACCCTTCCAGAGGATGTACGGGCACAGTTGGTACCTCGAGAAGAACAAGGATGTGTTCGCTTGGTCCCCATCCGATCTAAAGGGGGTCAGGCGCGAAGTGATGGAGCATAGGCTGAATGTCTCATCGGGCTCCCGACCAGTTATACAGAAAAGAAGACACTTCGGGCCCGAGAAGGATGCAGTGATCAGGGCTCAGGTCGGGGACTTATTGCAGGCCGGTCACATCAGAGAGGTACACTTTCCTACCTGATTATCTAATATTGTTCTGGTACCAAAAGCTACAGGGAAGTGGAGCATGTGCGTGAACTTTCGGGACTTGAACAAGGCGTGCCCCAAGGATTGTTTTCCTCTCCCCAGGATTGATCAGCTCGTCGATTCCACTTCGGGACACGAGCTGCTCAGCTTCCTGGATACTTATCAGGGTTATCACCAGATCCCGCTAGCCGAGGAGGATCAGCGCAAGGTCAGTTTTATTACTACCGATGGAACATTATGCTATGTTGTTATGCCCTTCGGGCTCAAGAATGCAGGGGCCACCTATCAGAGGTTGATGGATAAGGTTTTCAAAGAGCAGATCGGGAGGAACGTCGAGGTATATGTCGACGATATATTAATAAAGTCTCGGGAGGAGAAGAGCTTTATATCCGATGTGGAGGAGACTTTACACACTATGTGGGAATGTCAAATCAAGTTAAACCCCGGAAAGTGCTTATTTGGAGCTCGGACAGGGAAGTTCTTGGGTTACATGGTGACTCGTCGGGGAATTGAGGCTAACCCCGAGAAGGTGCGAGCTCTGGCTTCAATGTGTCCACCTTGGAATATTCAAGAGGTACAGAGGTTGACAGGGAGGATTGCTGCTCTCTCCCGATTTATCTCGAGGTCTGCGGACCGAAGTCTCCCTTTCTTCAAGATACTTCGCAAGGCCAAACAGTTTGAGTGGAATGAACACAGTGAGAGGGCTTTCCAAGAGTTGAAGGAGTATCTGAAGGGATTTCCCGTTCTCAACAAGCCCGAGCTCGGAGAGCCCTTGTTTGTCTATTTGGCTGTTACCCCGCAAGCTGCCAGTACAGTTCTAGTTCGGGAGAAAGGACAAATGCATCAACCGGTGTATTTCGTGAGTCATGCTCTGAAGGGGGCCGAGCTGAATTATACTACGCAGGAGAAGCTAGCTCTAGCTCTAGTCATCATAGCTCGGCACCTCAGATCTTATTTCTTATCTCACCCGATCACAGTACTTACTAACAGCATGCTGAGGCAAATTGTTTCTCACCCCGACGCCTCTGGGAGACTTATTAAGTGGGTTACCGAGCTCAGCAAGTATGATATACAGTTCAAACCTCGGGCCGCGATCAAAGTGCAAGCATTGGCAGATTTCTTGGCAGAAACAGTGCATCTCGAGCAAGAGGAAAGATGGAAAGTTTATATGGATGGATCGTCTTGCTCGTCGGGAAGTGGCGTCGGGGTAGTCATGGTGTCCCCTTGGGGGGAGGAAACAAGTCTGGAAATTACTCTTGGCTTCAAGGCCTCCAACAATGAAGCGGAGTATGAGGCCTTACTCGTCGGACTCCAAGCTGCAAAGAATATGGGGATAGCTCGGGTAATACTCTATTCTGATTCCCAGCTGGTGATTCAACAGAGTAATGGAAAGTTTGATATAAAAAATGAAAAGATGGTAAAGTATGCGGAGGCGCTGAACAAATTGACAGAGGCCTTTTCTGAGGTGGTTTTGGAGCAAGTACCTCGGGAGAACAACGAAAAGGCGGACAAACTCGCAAAGATGCCCAGCTCTCTCGCTCCATCCTCGGGCAACGAGATACAAGGGAAGGAGTTATTATCGTAAGTTTGTCAGGTCGAGCAGAATCACGAAGCGGTACCGACCTCAGACTGGCGATATGTTATTTTGGAGTATATTCTGCGAAGGGTGTTGCCCGACGACCCACGTCGGGCTCGTGAGATCAAGCGCCGAGCACTGCGCTTCGTTATCCTGGATGATAAATTATACAAGAGGTCTTTCTCACGACCACTGCTGAAGTGTATTGGGCCCGATGAGGCCAAGTATGTATTGAGGGAAATTCATGAGGGATGTTGTGGAAATCACCTCGGGGCAGTGGCTCTTGCTCGGAAGGCTCTACTAGCTGGTTTCTTCTGGCCTACTATGCAACAGGATGCAACCACTCTCGTACGATCTTGTCAAGGCTGCCAGAAACATGCTAATTTTACAAAAACAGTCGGCCGAGCCCTTGAGGACTATTATCTCCTCGTGCCCGTTTGATCAGTGGGGCATGGATATTATGGGACCTTTCCCACCAGCTGGAGGACAGAGGAAGTTCTTATTAATCGCCGTAGATTACTTCTCTAAATGGATGGAGGCCGAGCCCTTAGCAAAGATATCTGAGGCTGAGGTGTTGAGATTTCTGTGCAAGAATATCGTCTGTCGTTTGGGAATACCTCGGCGACTTATCTCTGATAATGGGAGACAATTCTGTGAAGCTAAAGTTCGAGCATGGTGTCAGGAATGGAAGATCGAGCAAGTCTTCACCTCCGTGGCCTACCCTCAAAGCAATGGACAGGTAGAGGTCATCAACCGAACCATCGTGCAAGCCCTCAAGGCACGATTGGACTCAGCTCGAGGAAGGTGGGTGGACAAATTACCAAATGTGCTCTGGGCCTGGACGACTACCCGAGCAGCTACCGGCGAGACGCCTTATTGCAAGGTATATGGTACAGAGGCACTTTTGCCAGCAGAGATCAGCCAAGATAGTCTTCGGGTTGAGCAGTATGCGTAAGATAATGGGGAGATACGAGGCCTCGAGTTGGATCACCTGGAGGAAAAGAGGGCTCGGGCCGCTATACGCCTCTCAGCTTATCAGAGGAGAATGGAGCAGGCCTATAACAAGAGAGTTCGGCCTAGAAAGTATGAGTTAGGAGACCTCGTCTGGAGGAGGATACAATATCAAGGAGACAGAGGAAAACTGGATCCAAAGTATGAAGGGCCATACAAGGTGGTCGGGAAAGCTGGAGTCGCCGCTTATTATCTGGAGGATGCGCAAGGGAAGAGAGGACGTCGGCCGTGGACTATTATTCATCTTCAGAAGTATTATGCTTAAGTTCTTTATTATTTGTAAAAATGTTTTGCTCGGCTACTGCTTGTAACAGCTATCTTAAGGAATAAAAGTTATTCTTCTCGCAATTCATGATCGCTAGTCAAACCCCTCGGGTGGCACCTCCACCCAAGCACCAAAGCCCAGTTCCGCACTGGCCATTATTTCGCGTTTCTCTTCTACGCAACATACAAGACCGACCACATCGGCACTTAAGCCCAGTCCCGCACTGGCACCTCCTCGGGTGGCACCCCCATCCGAGCACCAAAGCCCAGTTTTGCACTGGCCATTATTTCGCGTAGCTCTTCTACGCAAACATACAAGCCCGACCAGCTCGGCACCTAAGCCCAGTCCCGCACTGGCACCTCCTCGGGTGGCACCACCACCCAAGCAGCAAAGCCCAGTTCCGCACTGGCCATTATTTCACGTAGCTCTTCTACGCAAACATAGAAGCCCGACCAGCTCGGCACCTAAGCCCAGTCCCGCACTGGCACCTCCTCGGGTGGCACCACCACCCAAGCAGCAAAGCCCAGTTCCGCACTGGCCATTATTTCACGTAGCTCTTCTACGCAAACATAGAAGCCCGACCAGCTCGGCACCTAAGCCCAGTCCCGCACTGGCACCTCCTCGGGTGGCACCCCCATCCGAGCACCAAAGCCCAGTTTTGCACTGGCCATTATTTCGCGTAGCTCTTCTACGCAAACATACAAGCCCGACCAGCTCGGCACCTAAGCCCAGTCCCGCACTGGCACCTCCTCGGGTGGCACCCCCATCCGAGCACCAAAGCCCAGTTTTGCACTGGCCATTATTTCGCGTAGCTCTTCTACGCAAACATACAAGCCCGACCAGCTCGGCACCTAAGCCCAGTCCCGCACTGGCACCTCCTCGGG
>KV000716.1:319829-344072 GCA_001598015.1 Dorcoceras hygrometricum | reverse complement strand
TTATGACCCCAACTGAGTCGGCAAACGGGTCAAAGTGAGATGCCTATCATGTAGAGTCTCAATGACGTTTCGAGTCGTGAGGACTAATCAGTACAACCAAGACCTCGGACTTATCCACTCGACAAATGGTAACCACTTGGAAAGTCCGAACGAGGGTAGTTCGATAGATCACCAGGTCACTATCTATCTGCATGCTCAGAACATCACAATTTTCCCTACCAATGAAACATGGTACTTCGCATCGCAGATACTAGTCTCGAACTCGGGCGGCCTTATCCTCATTTTGACGGCCCAATCAACTAGGAACATGTTCAGAATACACAACGACTATTAGATGTGTTTCATGATAGCCGTCATACCCACTATCACATCTAACATACGCTTTAGTGCATTCTAGGTCTTTACTCAACGCAATTGTAAATCATTACTCACATAATGAAAGTAAAGAACGCCATAAAGTGAATGCGAATATCTTATATAAAGACTGTTTGTACAAGAGTCTATAAAACCCACACGCCACAAGTTGGCTAGTTGGGCATCTACTCTAACAAATATCGGCCCGAAAACTTCACGGGCTGCCCGGGACAGGCCCGAACTAAACCTTAGAAGAAATCAGCCGTCACGACATCGCCGGCGGCGGCCGCCACCACGAAAATCGCGCACGGTGCAAGGCCACGCACGGCCGCGACAAGCTCGGCGCACGACGTTGGATGCGCCAATCAGTGGTGCATCGTCCGGCCACCATCGTCGCACAACGACGCCTAGAAAGCGGCCCGAAGCAGCGGCCATCCTCTCGGCCAGTGCGCGTCTAGTCGCGCCACCAGCTTGCAACGGCCGGCTGTGTCTCGCCCATCATGTCCCACATCCCGTCGCCTATCAGCTGGCCTCCATGCAAGAGGGAGACGGCCAACACACGGCCGCCATGCGCAACCAGTGCGCATGTCGCGCGCGCACATGCGTGCGGGGAAGGGGCCGCCGCGCATGGCGGCTGCGGTGGCCGAGATCAACAAAAAATCCCTTTTTGTTCGATCTCAATCTGAAACATAGAGATTAGATACAATTCAGGCAACAATTGTATTGATCAGATCCGAGCCTTGGCTCTGATACCACTGTTGGGTAACAACGGTGTAGGATCCGGATCCCGCCTCCCGGGGCGCAACGGAAAACAAAATTTCCCGGGAGACGATCAATATAATAAAATTCAAACACAATACGCACCATTCATAGGGTGTTTTCGTTGATTACCTTGCTGGCAACTCGTGCCTTGCTCCAACCGGAATTACAAGAACGCCGGCTCTTCACGGTAGGCGGCGGTAGATTCGTCAATCAGGTCCACGACCGGAAGGGAGACTCCTTCTTCAGCCTGCACTAGAAGGCCTGACGAGATCAGTGCGGACGGATTCTCCTCGAAAAGTTGGCCGGAACAAATTCCGGCGAGGGGGGCGGCGGCGGCGGCGATATTAGAGAGGAGGGGGCGGCGGCTTTTGAGAGCTAGGGTTAGGGTTGCATTAGTTGTAATGTTCTGAGTTATGAAGCCCTAGTCTACCTTAAGTAGATTAGTGACGGACTTGGACCGGCCCAACGGGCCCGGGTCCAATGAATGAACATTCGGTTCATCCCTATCACCGTGACTTCATCGTAACTCCGATCACCAATCAGATCGGACCGATCGACTCAGTTTCCAAAACTGAATACTATGATCTGAAAAACCATTTTTCAGAACCCCAGTGCAAAATGACCGTTTTGCCCCTCAACAGCGGGAAATCACGATTTGACCCTTGTTTACTTTTAGGAAGTCGCACTCTCCAAAATCCTCTTCCCATGCTCAACACATTGAGCTCAGTATCCGTGCGAGAATCTCGAATCCAGTACTTGTGTGACCCTCAATGGTTCAGGGATACAGCTAGCCATGGGCCCACAACCATTGCGGCTCCGAAATCACAATTCCGGACTTGCCCATCGGATCATGGTAAGAGCGTCTAGCAACATCGCCCCATGATCCCCTAGGTATCACTGATAGTGCCTGCAAGAACCAGTTGGTCGTGGTTAGCGTACAGTACGGTCCTTTCAATCCATATATCCCGATCAGATCAACGACCATTGGTAAATCGAGAGTCGTTAAAGATCCGATAGCTATGCATACATCTTGGAGATCAAATAGTGACATCACGAGTGTAACTATACTAGTCTCGAGCTCGGGCGGCCTTATCCTCATTTTGACGGCCCATCGACTAGGAACTAATTCAGAATACACAGTGACTATTAGATGTGTTTCATGATAGCCGTCATACCCACTATCACATCTAACATACACTATAGTGCATTCTAGGTCTTTACGCAACGCAATTGTTAATCATCATACAACACAATGAAAGTAAAGAATGCCATAAGTAAAGGCGAATATCATATATAAATATTGTCATATACAAGAGTCTATAAACCCACACGCCACAAGTTGGCTAGTTGGGCATCTACTCTAACAATTTACATAACCGAGTTTAAAGGAACTTCATTTAAACATAAGCATTCTTTCGTAAACTTTCTTTAAACTTTCTTTCTTGAACTTTCTTTCGTAACTTGGATGCGGGGACAATAACCCAGATCCCTTCATTATTTTCTTAAAGTTTAGAATTTATGGCTTAGAAGCTCTCCTTAGGTCCAATGTGCACTTGATCAAATGACTTCTGATATCAGTTCTAGCATATAGCTTATTGTGAAGAGGCAACCGACATATGGACGACTGCTCACCCTTCCTTTACGAAAGGGCAACTGACAACTGGACAGTTGCTCACCTTTCCTTTATGATCGTCTGTTATCTATGCCATAATTCCTTAAAATAAACTTTTGTTCCTTTAAACTGCTTATCTTTTGAAATCTTCTTTGAAAATCATCAGGGTTCACTTCTTTTAAAACTCGCTTCCCATTTTAAAACTTACTGAGTATCAGATTTTACTACTGGAAAAAAATCGCTGAAATATAAACAGATTTCTCTAAAAGAAACTGTACTGGAAAGAAAAACAGATTCCTCAGGTGGAACATAACATTGAACAGATGTGACAACAAGGAACAGTACTGTTAGCGTGGAACAAATTCGACTATGAAAATTACATCGCTAACATTGAAACAGATGTCGTGGGTCAACTTAGATGTCAATGCAGGAACAGTGTTTGGAAAAGAAACAGATATATCTAATGGAATAGTGTTTAGAAATAAAACAACTGCGACTTGGTCAACTCAGATGTCAATGCAACTAAGTTGGTCAACTCAGATGTCAATGAATAATCACAAAGGACTTAGCAGTGAAGTATTCAATACTGTGAAATCTGACCAAAATCTGATGTGTAGAGAAAACACGATTCTGAATTGAAAACTGCTGATTTAATTAAAAGATTTATTTGCTAACATAGGAAACAAAATCTGAATAAGAACTTGGTGCTGCAACATTACGAACGACATCTACGATACCAGTTCTGCCTATCAAACCAGACTTAGTTTCTGATTCGACTAGCATCTACGATTACATAGAGTCAAGCTCAGATGTTACCATTCACCAGAAGCAAAAACATTCATGAAAATACGTGACTCAAATCTGAAATCCTCAGTACTTTGAAACATCTTCAATCTTTCTTAAAACATTCTGGAAAACTTTGGAAGCAGAAAACATAACTTTGAACCCAGTCTTTATTTCTTAAACATTTCTGAACATACGTAAACATGAACTTAAACATAACTTTAAACATACAGGCAAGCAGATCCATGAAATGAGAAAAAAACAATATATGCTTCAAATGGTGTAGCAAAGGATCAGCTTTTACTTGACTTTGAACTGAGCTTTACGACAGCAGTTTATTCCTGCAGAGTCCTTCTCCTCAAGAAACACCACGAGTTTCTTGGGAAATATTTGAGAGATCACAAAATAATTTTCTATTTGCAAGTGAAAAATGAACTTTCCCTTCGTAACAGGTATTTATATGGGAGGGATTAGTGGCAGGTGAGGTGTAATCATTAAGCATGACAAACCTTACCTAAAGTTGTGAATTTTAGTAAAATATCCCTCTCAATATTCAATTTGCAAATCTACCAAACCCTTTTTAAAAGAAATCATTTTGTCCTCCTTAAAATAATTTAAACAAGTTTCTAAAATCTACTCGTGCATTGCGCTTGGAGTGTCATCTGCTAAAACTTGCTGCATCGTACTTCAATTCTGAAATCAATAAAATCAACTTTCATAAAATATCTTATGCTAACATTTAAATTGTCATTTTGACCCTTGAAATAAGTAAGATGCATATATATGGTCCTATGGATTTTGGGGCGTTACAACTCTACCTTCTTTATTGAAATTTCGTCCTCGAAATTTACTTACCAAACAGATATGGGTAATGATTAAGCATATCAGCTTCTGTTTTCCAAGTAGCTTGTAATACCCGAACCCACGGGAATCACGAGTTCGGAAGTAAATAAAAATTTTCGAAACAAAAGAAGGCTAAAAGATAATTTGTTATAAGTTGTATTCCTTATAACTTAAAAGAACTCGAAACACAAGACAACTCAAAGACTAGCAGATACTTATTTGCGTGCCAACTACTGAAGACATTTGCGGAAACAGTTTCCATTGATAATTGCAATTGCGATTTACAACATCCGAATTTCTACATGAATAAACAGCTGTTGTAATTGATTTCAATACAGTATTTCTTAGATACAAAACAGTAATAACTATGACACGGAAAACACTGGCCATTGATAAACACAACATCACCCAGCAGCTGGTATCAGCTTTCACCTCCTGTTCGCTCCTCACCTGTCATACCTGCACCATTTTAAAAGCTAATGAGCCTAGGGGCTCAGCAAGTAAAACCTAAATAATAACAATTTCAAATACGCAGGTAGACATCTGTTCGATACAAACATTTCATAAACATTTCTTTCTTTAAACATGGAGACAGGGGTTAATAGCCCAGATCTCATCATCAATATCTTTTCTTTAGATTTATGGCATATAAGCTCCTCATGGTCCGTGTTGCACTTAGATCAAAATGACTTCCGATATCAGTTTTAGCATATAGCTCATATGAAAGGGCAGTCGACATCTAGACAACTGATCACCCTTCTCCTTGGTGACCGTCAACTATCTATGCCATAATCTTAAAATAAACTTTGTACCTAATTGTAGGAAAGAAAGAAACTTTAAGAATTTGTAGTAGTGGTTCCATTATTTAAAATTCTCGCTTCCCATTTTTAAAACTTTACTGAGTATCGAATTCGACTTTAGGAAACATAACATTGAAATGAGACCAGTCGCAAGAGAAACCAGTCGCAAAGAATAGGAATCAGTCGTAAGAAATGGAACAGTACTTATGAAACAAAACAGATTTCTACTGTTCGTAATATCGCTAAAAGAAACCAGCTGGAATGAACAGAAACCAGCTGCAAGATCTTTTACTAAAACAACGTATTAAATTAAACGATGTCGTTGAAGTAAGTGACAGATATGATGACGTAATACTATCTGCTGATATTTTGTAACTTAAGGGAACGACGTCGTTAGTGCATAAACCAGTCGTAAGTAAAAAGGTTAAACGACCAGTCGCAAGAAAAGCGCTAACATTTATAAAACTATACGCAATGAACAGTACCAGTCTCAATACTAATACCAGCTGCAATGAATAACCAGTCGCAATAAACAGTACTTTAGAAACAATTATTGCAACTGCTAAAATTTGACAATAAAATGCATCTGCTGATGAACAGTGCATCTACTGGATTTTAATAACAAACATGCACCTGCTGGTGAACAATGCATCTGCTGAATTTACGAAAACAACGCAGCTGCTGGATTTTAACAAGGAAATGCAACTGCTAGAATAAAACTGGGTATATGTAACATCAAAACAACAACTATGCTATTAGCCGTTGCCTATCAAACCAAACTTCAAAATGATTCTACTAGCAACTACCGATTACACCGTTATCAAATTTTGATATTACAACCTCTAAATTGAAGAACATTCATAAACATTCTGGAAATAAAGTCGAATTCACAGTACTTTAAAACGTCATAAACTTTCTGGAAAACTTTTTGGAAGCATCATAAACATCAAAACATCATTTTTGAACCCATCTTCTTTCCTTTGAACATGTATAAATCGTTTTAAACATGAACACTAAACATAACATAACATGTAGGCAAGGAGACTCAAGAACATCAATATATGCTTTAAATGGTGAGTCAAGAATCAGCCTTTACTTGCCTTAAACCAAGCTTTGCGATAACAATCAATTCCTGCAGAAATCTTCTCTTTAAGCAACGCACGATTCTTCTGGAAATATTTTGAAGAACACTTCAAGATTTTTCTTTGCAAATGATAAAAATCTTACTTTGAAAACAGGTTTTTATATGAAAGGGATTAGTGTCAAGCTACTTGTAGAATCAAGAATGACACATCTATAAAATTTAGTAAAATTCCCTTCATATCATTTTAATTTGTAATTTCAAAAGAAATCATTTGTCCTCCTTAGAATATTTTTAAATAAATTTAAAACCAGTTCGTGCATCACTCTTGGGAGTCATCTGCTGGAATCAGCCGCAACGCATCTTATGTTCTGAAATCAATGCATCAGCAAATACATAACATTTAAAATTGCCAATTTGGCCCATGATATTAATAAAATGCATAAATTTGGTCCTATGGATTTTGGGGAGTGACAACTCTACCCTCCTTATTGAAATTTCGTCCTCAAAATTTACGTACCAAATAAATGTGGATAAAGACTTAGCATATCAGCCTCTATTTCCCAAGTTCCTTCTCGATCCGACTGATTAGACCATTGTATCTTAACCATATGAATACTACGGTTTCTTAATCTTCTAATTTCTCGGAGGAGAATTCTTTCTGGTCGCTCTTCATAGCTTAAATCCGGTGTCAACTGGATTGGTTCATGACTTAATATATGCGAAGGGTTGGGAATATATTTCCTCAAAGCTGATACATGAAAAACATTGTGTACTGCTGCCAGCTGTGGTGGCAGTGCTAAACGATAGGCTAAAGTTCCTATCTTCTCCAAAATTTCATATGGTACAATATACCTTGGACTCAACTTTGCTCACCTCATATGTTGTTTTAACTGGTAAGAAATGAGCAGACTTAGTGAGTCTATCAATTATAACCCAGATGGAGTTATATCCTTGAGCAGTCCTTGGTAATCCAATCACAAAATCCATCGCTATACATTCCCACTTCCATTCTGGAATAGGCAGTGGTTTCAACAATCCAGCTGGTCGTTGGTGTTCAGCCTTCACCAGCTGACATGTCAAACATTCAGCTACAAATCTAGCAACATCCCTTTTCATTCCTGGCCACCAATACAACTGCTGGAGGTCTTTGTACTTTTTCGTACTTCCTGGATGTACGGAATATGGAGCTGTATGCACTTCTTTCAAAAGATCGGCCCTTAAATCATCTACTTGAGGTACCCAGATTCTGCCCAAATACCTAAAAATTCCATCTTCTGAAAAATAGAGACTACTGCCTCTTTCTTTATCTTGTTTAACCCATTTCTTCAATTGTTCATCTTGCAGGTGACCTTATCGAATTTTGTTTAACAAATTTGATCTTACTGAGAGGTCTGCTAAAATCAGAATACTACTGCTGCTGGACACTATCTCGAGTCCAAATCTTTCAATATCAGTCGCCAATGATTTCTGAACAGTTAATTGCGCTAGTCCTACTGATTTCCTGCTTAAAGCATCAGCTACCACATTTGCTTTTCATGGATGATAGTTGATCGTACAGACGTAATCTTTAACCAGCTCCAACCATCGCCTCTGCCTCATATTCAATTCTTTCTGGGTAAAGAAGTATTTCAAACTTTTGTGATCTGTAAATATCTCACACTTTTCCCCATATAGGTAATGCCTCCATATCTTAAGGGAAAAGACAACAGCTTCCAGTTCCAAGTCATGCGTTGGGTAATTCTTCTCGTGATCTTTCAGCTGTCTAGATGCGTATGATATTACTTTACGATCCCGCATCAACACAGCTCCTAGTCCCAACTTAGAAGCATCGGTATATAATACAAATTTTCCTTCATCAGTTGGCATCGTCAATACAGGTGCTTCAATCAATGCTTGCTTCAGTTTGTCAAAACTGTTTTGACATTCAACTGTCCAGTTGTACTTCACCTGCTTTCTTGTTAACGTAGTCAGGGGAACAACAATCTTAGAGAATCCTTGGATAAATCGCCTATAATATCCAGCTAATCCCAAGAAACTCCTTATCTCTGCAACATTCTTTGGTGCTGGCCAGTCGCGAACAGCTTCTACCTTGGCTGGGTCAACTTCTATTCCATCCTTAGAAATTATATGGCCTAAGAATGATACTTTCTCCATCCAGAAGTCACATTTGCTAAATTTAGCAAACAACTACTTATATTTCAAAATCTGGAGAACGATTCTTAAGTGTTGAACGTGCTCCCTTCTGGTCTTAGAATACACTAAGATGTCATCAATAAAGACTACTACAAACTGGTCCAGAAATAGTTGAAAGACCCTATTCATTAAATCCATAAAAGCTGATGGAAAATTCGTAAGTCCAAAGGGCATAACTAGGAATTCATAATGACCATACCTAGTTCTAAAGGCTGTTTTATACACATCAGATGCCTTAATTTTCAGTTGATGGTATCCCGACCTCAAGTCGATCTTAGAAAATACTACTGACCCTATCAACTGGTCGAATAGATCTTCTATCCTGGGTAATATACTTATTCTTAATCGTCAACTTGTTCAACTCTCGATAATATATACAAAACCTCATACTTCCATCCTTTTTCTTGACGAATAAAACAGGGGCTCCCCAGGGGGAAGTAATTGGTCTAATAAACCCCTTCTCCAACAGATCTTGTATCTGTTCTTTCAATTCTTTCATTTCTGATGGAGATAATCGATATTGTGGTGTAGATACTGGAGCAGCTCCTGGAATTAGATCAATTGAAAACTCTAACTCCCTGTCCGGTGGTAATCCCTGGATATCTTCTGGAAAAACCTCAGGAAACTCATTTACTACCTCCACGTCTGGCAGTTGGGGTCTATCAGCTGCTACTAAGAATGATAAAATTGAAGGCACTTTACTAACATGTTTTGCCAAAAACTGGAATGACTCTTTTCCTGGTGGGTTGACAGCTACTGTTCGTAGTTTAAAGTCAATTACTACCCCATACTTAGTTAGCCAATCTATTCCCAAAATCATATCAAATTCTGGCATTGGTAAGACAATCAAATCAGCAGCAATCTTATGTCCTTGAAGTTTAAGTTCTAAACTCCTAAACAATTCGTGCGATACCAGATTCTCCACTGATGGTACCGACACATAATAACCTATCAATATTTGCTCCGGCTGGATAGGCAATTTCTTAACAAACTCAGCAGCAATAAATGAATGCGTAGCTTCTGAATCTATCAAAGCCAGAGAAGGAAATCCAGCTATCAAAATTTCACCTGTGACTACTGTCGAGTCTGGAGGAGCTTGTTCAGCTGTCATGACAAAGGCTCTGCTGGTCACCAGTTGCTTGAGCTTTGGACAATTTTTCAAAATATGTCCAGGAATTCCACATTTATAGCAGACATTTTGTCCCAGTCTGCATTGCCCCAGATGATTCTTATGACACTTAGGACATTCTGTTCTATTATTACCAGCAGGAACAGAGCTAACAGGTTGGATCATTAGAGGCTTTTGCTCTTGAGGCCTCTGCTGGTTCTCGTTCTGCTTCTTGAACGGCCTTTGGTCCTTCTGCTGAAAGGCTTGTCGCTTCTGCTGCCTTTCTTCATCAACATCTTTCAATCTCTTTCAATTTGCAGGGATCTATCCACTGCTTCTCTATAAGTTCTTGGCACAGATAACCTGACATTTATTTTGAACATCGGCTTTAATCCTTCTACAAAGTGACTCAATTTCTCTTCTGGGTCACTTCCTATCAGTGGCACAAAATAGCACCCTCTTTCAAACCTCCGCACATACTCCTGTACAGTTAAAATCCCTTGTTTTAGGGTCAAAAATTCCCTCTTCAATTCAGACCTCTTTCCATCCGTGAAGTATTGTTCATAAAATACTTGCTTGAAATCTGCCCATGTGAGATTCAGCAGATCCACAGACAACTTGGCTCCTTCCCACCAAATCATTGCATCTTCCCTCAACATATAGATAGCACACCTTGGTCTATCCAAATCATACATTTGGAGATACTCGAAGATAACCTCCATAGATTTAATCCAGCTCTCTGCAACTAGTGGATCAGTAGTACCACTAAATTCCTTGGGTTTCTGTCGTCTGAACTTCTCTTGGGGATCATCATTACTAGGTCCCCTGCTGCTGGAAGATTGGCCATTGCCTCTATTGTTTTGTTCTACTAGCAGCCTTAACAGTTGTGTGATATTAGCATTATTATCACTATCAGTTTCTTCTAGAGGAATACTTCTTCTAGTTCTTCCTCTTCCTGCCATTCTATATTCTATAGCCCGTAATCCACCACATACATATATCAGAACATGCTAAATAATTTAAAGACAGTGCTCTGAAAACAAAATCACAACTTAGAGGAACAGACGATGAACTCTGATTCAGCTGATGGTGCGTGTGTTTATCTCAGGAACGTTGCTCTGATACCATGTTGTAACACCCGAACCCACGGGAATCACGAGTTGGGGAGTAAATAAAAATTTTCGAAACAAAAGAAGGCTAAAAGATAATTTGTTATAAGCTGTATTCCTTATAACTTAAAAGAACTCGAAACACAAGACAACTCAAAGACTAGCAGATACTTATTTGCGCGCCAACTACTGAAGACATTTGCGGAAACAGTTTCCATTGATAATTGCAATTGCGATTTACAACATCCGAATTTATACATGAATAAACAGCTGTTGTAATTGATTTCAATACAGTATTTCTTAGATACAAAACAGTAATAACTATGACACGGAAAACGCTGGCCATTGATAAACACAACATCACCCAGCAGCTGGTATCAGCTTTCACCTCCTGTTCGCTCCTCAGCTGTCATACCTGCACCATTTTAAAAGCTAATGAGCCTAGGGGCTCAGCATGTAAAACCTAAATAATAACAATTTCAAATACGCAGGTAGACATCTGTTTGATACAAACATTTCATAAACATTTCTTTCTTTAAACATGGAGACAGGGGTTAATAGCCCAGATTTCATCATCAATATCTTTTCTTTAGATTTATGGCATATAAGCTCCTCATAGCCGTGTTGCACTTTGATCAAAATGAATTCCGATATCAGTTTTATCATATAGCTCGTATGAAAGACCAGTCGACATCTAGACAACTGCTCACCCTTCTCCTTGGTGACCGTCAACTATCTATGCCATAATCTTAAAATAAACTTTGTACCATTAACATCCTTTCTTTCTTTGAAATTCTTAAACATCATCAGGTTCCATTATTTAAAATTCTCGCTTCCCATTTTTAAAACTTTACTGAGTATCGAATTCGACTTTAGGAAACATAACATTGAAATGAGTGTTAGAGTAGATGCCCAACTAGCCAACTTGTGGCGTGTGGGTTTATAGACTCTTGTATGAAACAATCTTTATATATGATATTCGCATTTACTTATATGGCATTCTTTACTTTCATTGTGTTGTATAATGATTAACAATTGCGTTGAGTAAAGACCTAGAATGCACTATAGTGTATGTTAGATGTGATAGTGGGAATGACGACTATCATAAAACACATCTAATAGTCACTGTGTATTCTGAACAAGTTCCTAGTCGATTGGGCCGTCAAAATTAGGATAAGGCCGCCCGAGCTAGAGACTAGTATCTGTGATGCGAAGTACCATGTTTCATTGATAAGGAACATTGATGTTCTGAGCATGCAGATAGATAGTGACCTGGTGATCTATCGAACTACCCTCGTTCGGACTTTCCAAGTGGTTATCATTTGTCGAGTGGATAAGTCCGAGGTCTTGGTTGTACTGATTAGTCCTCACGACTCGAAACGTCATTGAGACTCTACATGATAGGCGTCTCACTTTGACTCGTTAGCCGAATCACTTGGGGTCATCAGGCGGCGGGATTGGGTGAGACCCCGATGCATGTAGGATTCGATGCATCGTTGTCGAGGATTCACCGCTCGCAGACATGCGTGGATATCCTATGCTATCTGAGGGGATAATAGTGTATAAATCTCTGGCCAGAGTACTAGAAGTGTTTTAGGTAAATGGGTTTACATAGTTACACTCGCGATGTCACTATTCGATCTCCAAGATGTATGCATAGCTATCGGATCTTTAGCGACTCTCGATTTACCAATGGTCGTTGATCTGATCGGGATATATGGATTGAAAGGACCGTACTGTACGCTAACCACGACCAACTGGTTCTTGCAGGCACTATCAGTGATACCTAGGGGATCAAGGGGTGATGTTGCTAGACGCTCTTACCATGATCCGATGGGCAAGTCCGGAATTGTGATTCCGGAGCCACAATGGTTTTGGGCCCACGGCTAGCTGTATCCCTGAACCATTGAGGGTCACACAAGTACTGGATTTGAGATTCACGCATGGATATTGAGCTCAATGTGTTGAGCACTTCAGGAGGATTTTGGGGAGTCCGACTTCCTAAAAGTCAACGGGGGTCAAATCGTGATTTCCCGACGTTGAGGGGCAAAACGGTCATTTTGCACTGGGGTTCTGAAAAATGGTTTCTCAGATCATAGTATTCAGTTTTGGAAACTGAGTCGATCGGTCCGATCTCATCGGCGATCGGAGTTACGATGAAGTCACGGTGATGGAGATGAACCGAATGTTCATCCGTTGGACCCGGGCCCGTTGGGCCCGTCCAAGCCTACCAATAGTCTATTTAATTAAACTTGATGGCTTCATAATTAACATACAACAACTCTTAACCCTAACCCTAGCATCTAAAAGCCGCCGCCTCCCTTCCTCTCCTCACGCCTCCGCCGTCGCCGCTTGTCGCCGCCGCCGCCGCCTCCTTCGCCGGACTTGCTCCGGCCAACTTTTCGAGGAGAATCCGTTGGCGATAAAATCCTTCAGTCTTCTAGTTCATGCTGATCGTTTCTGGTCGTGGACCTGATTGACGTAATCTACCGCCACCTACCGTGAAGTACCGGTTTCCTCGCGAAACTGGTCGGAGCCAGGCACGAGTTGCCAGCAAGGTAATCATCAAAACACCCTATGAATGGTTCATAGATTGCATGTTTTAGAATTGTATTGATCGTCTCCCGGCCCAAATTTTGTTCTTCCGTTGCCTCGCTGGGAGGCGTGATCCGGATCCGCCACGGTTACCCAACAGTGGTATCAGAGCCAAGGCTCGGATCTGATCAATACAATTGTGCCTTATTGTATCTAATCTCTTGATTTTCAGATTGAATCGATTGAAACGAAAATAAAAACTTTGAAGTTGGCCGCCGCCGGTGGCCCCTCTCCCCGCCGCACGCATATGCGCGCGTATCATCACGCGTCGCGCGCGAAAACCAGCGCGCTGTCCGTGCTTGGTTGCGTGACGAAGCTGTTGGACAGCGGCCGAGATGTGCGCGCCTGCCGCGCATAGCCGCCGTTCACGCTGCGCGATGGGCGTCTTCACGTCGCGCGCTGGCCGCGCGATTGGAGGCCGAGAGGTGGCCGTCCGGCTGCTGTTGATTTGTGCACGGTTGCACGAGTGATGGCCGACCACTTGCTGGTTGGTCACCGCACGACAGCGCACGATGGCGCATGGGAGCGCCGCGCTTGTCGCGGCCGTGCGTGGGTGGCCTTGCGCTTCGCGCGTTTTTCGAGGTGGCGGCCGCCGCCTGCTGCCGCTGACCGGCGATGTCGTGACGATATATTTCTTCTAGGTTTTGTTCAGGCCTGTCCCGGGCAGCCCGTGAAGTTTTCGGGCCGATATTCGATATCGGGCCCGTTTTGGTCGATTTTGAAATTTTGAGATTTTTGGGCATGGAATTGTTTTAAGCCCAATTTGATACAATTAAAATTGCAAAATACGATTTTAATTTTGAAATATGATTTTATAAATTAAATATGATTTTGTGGATTAAAATTTGATTTTATCGACAAAATACGATTTCATTTATAAATGCGATTTCGTAATTAAAATATTATTTTGTGAATAAATAATTTGATTATTTAATTTATGAATGTTAATTAGATTATCTGCATGATTGGGATGATCGAGAGCCGTGCCCAATTTGTTAGGTGTATGCGATAGGTTTTTGTGATTCGGTGTGTAAATATTTTGATTATCATTTATAGTGGGCCTGTTTGTGGTCCGTTCTCACCCCTTGATAAATGTATCCCTTATATGTCATGGTAAATTTAAATGTAAAATTACTAGATTTAGTGGGAGGACATCCGAAGACGGTGGACAATGACGATCAAGGATATTGAAGACCGAAGATCTGTAAGACCAGAAGCATTGTAATAGGATTGCATTGCATATTGCATTACCCCTAGAATTGGACCCAGGTCCGTGGCTGGCAACCACGGACCGCATAGCTCTCGCAATCGATCATCCCAATATTTATATATATTGATATATAGTTAGTTGAATCCGCATGTTTTAAATTTGATTTAAAATATCTGCATGAGACCAAATTTTCAAAAATAAAATCCCTCGTTTTAAATACGATTTAAAACTAATATCAAGATAAATGTTTATTCGATAAACTAAAGGGAATTTAAATTTGTTTAAATCTCCCTACCTTCCATCAACAATGGGTGTACGTCGATGCTACCCGTATACATGGCCCGGCTCATATTATTGAGGGGGTCATGTATGCCGGAAAGCTGTCCGCGCCATTGACAATCGTTGTGAGTCGGTTGGAACTCCTTTTAACATTGGCTCATATTATTGGGGACGTTCAGGGGACCGTCCTTCACGACTCAACATTAATGGGTCATCTTGACACGTGATAGTAAACGGCATCATATTATTGGGCCCTTACTGGACGTGAGGTGAATACATGGAGGTTGAACCGGTTGCAATCGGAAACTACCTTTTGGGGGTCATGAATGGCTGATATTATTCGGGTCCATGATCGCTTGATTGGGCTCCGTGTACCCACTAAAGAAACTTGCTTTCTCGATTTCATTAGAGGGTGGTGAAATCGTTAAAATAGTGGGAGGGTAATTCATAAAACTTAACGACCTTGTTTTATATCTTAGCGATTATTTTATGTATAGTTAGTAATGATTGTCTGCTTTCCTTTTCAGTATTACTGCATTATAAAATGGTTTCGATGAAAAACCCTCTCGCTTCTATACTGGATAGCAACAGGTTCACCGGTCTCTGATATTATTCGGGTCCATGATCGCTTGATTGGGCTCCGTGTACCCACTAAAGAAACTTGCTTTCTCGATTTCATTAGAGGGTGGTGAAATCGTTAAAATAGTGGGAGGGTAATTCATAAAACTTAACGACCTTGTTTTATATCTTAGCGATTATTTTATGTATAGTTAGTAATGATTGTCTGCTTTCCTTTTCAGTATTACTGCATTATAAAATGGTTTCGATGAAAAACCCACTCGCTTCTATACTGGATAGCAACAGGTTCACCGGTCTGAACTACCAAGACTGGCTCCGCAACCTCAATCTTGTATTGGCTTCGGAGAAACTTCTTTATGCGATAGAGAAGAGTCCTCCGAAGGAAGCCCCTACCGATATCAGCCCTGAGGAGCTGGTTACGCTTAAACAATGGTGGGACGACGAGGTTAAAGCTCGATGCTATGTGATAGCGTCGATTTCCAATGAAATGCAACGGCGCTTTGAGAAGACAAAGTATGCTGCTGACATACTTTTTCATCTCAAAGAACTGTACGGGAAGAACTCTCGACATGAGAGGTTCACGACTGTAAAGGAGCTTATGACGAGCCGCATGCGCGATGGGACTTCGGTCCGCGAGCATGGGGTTCGTATGATTGGGCTCGTTGAAAAGCTGTCGGGCCTTGATATCGCACTTCCACACGAGCTGTCGATGGATGTACTTCTCCTCTCACTGCCTGCTGTATTTGACCCCTTTGTGTTCAACTTCAACATGAACAAGCTGGCAGCCACCCTTGAAGAGGTGGTTAACATGCTTGTAGTGTTTGAAGGAACCATAAAGAAGGACAAACCCGTCCTCCTTATGGGCTCTTCTTCCTCTGCGAAGAAGGGGCCCAGACGCAAGAGCAAGAAGCGTTCTGCTCCTGCGAAGGAGGAAAAGCCCGCCAAGAAGCCAAAGGCAAAGGCTTCCAAACCGAACAAGTCTGAGGATGTTTGCCACCACTGCCACAAGGCTGGGCATTGGAGGAGGAACTGCAAGGAGTACCTCGAGCAGTTGCGAACTGCGAAAGGTATGTTCTATATTGAAATAAATATGTCTCTTAGTTCGACTTCATGGGTACTTGATACCGGATGTGGATCTCATATCTGCAATGATTTGCAGGTGATGACAAGAAGCCGACGTCTTAGAGAGGGTGAGACCCACTTGAGGCTGGGCAGTGGAGCAAGAGTTGCTGCAGTAGCCATAGGAGATATTTATTTACTTCTGTCTTCAGATTTTAAGTTGTTGTTACGAGACGTTTTGTTTGTTCCTGAATTGATTAAAAACATTATTTCTAATCCTATGTTTGATAGAGATGGATATTCTTGTATGTTTGTTAATTCGATTTGCAATATTTACAAGAATGAATGTTTAATTGGAATTGGGGAACGCGAAAACGATTTATACACCTTAACATTAAAATACGTTCCAACTCGCGATGTCGAAGAACATACAACAAAGATTAAAAAGAAACACGATAACTTGAACCCAGCACAACTTTGGCACGCTAGGATAGGTAATATTTCTCTTGAATGTTTAATTGGAATTGGGGAACGCGAAAACGATTTATACACCTTAACATTAAAATACGTTCCAACTCGCGATGTCGAAGAACATACAACAAAGATTAAAAAGAAACACGATAACTTGAACCCAGCACAACTTTGGCACGCTAGGATAGGTAATATTTCTCTAAGTAGGATGAACTAGTTAGTTAGGAGTGACATGTTTGATCTGTCAAACATTAACTCCCTACCGACTTGTGAGTCTTGTCTTAAGGGAAAGATGACTAAGCAACCCTTCAAGGGCAAGGGTGAGCATGCTCAAGGCCTATTGGATTTGATCCATACTGATGTATGCGGCCCGTTTAGTATTGGTACTAAACATGGTCACACATACTTCATCACCTTTACCGACGATTACTCTAGGTATGGGTACTTGTACTTGATGAAGCACAAGTCTGAATCCTTTGAAAGGTTCAAAGAATTCAAGTAGAAAATCAACTAGGCAAAAGTATTAAAGCACTTCGATCTGATCGAGGTGGTGAATACTTAAGTGCTGAATTTCAAGACTATCTGAAAGAGAATGGGATTCTCGCACAGTGGACCCCTCCGGCCAAACCACAGCTCAATGGTGTAGCGAAGCGTCGTAATAGAACCCTGTTAGACATGGTTCGATCTATGATGAGCTTCACTGAACTTCCTACCTCGTTTTGGGGCTAGGCGCTCGAAACTGCGATAATGTTGTTGAACAATGTCCACACCAAGGCAGTGGATAAAACTCCATATGAGATATGGATTGGCAAACCACCCAAGTACTCATACATGAGGATTTTGGGATGTCCTGCTTACGTGAAGAAGACAGTGGGAGATAAGCTGGATACGAGATCCATCTTATGCTACTTCATTGGGTATCCAAAGAGTTCCATTGGATACTACTTCTACTATCCCAGCGAAACAAAAGTGTTTGTTTCTAGGAATGCCACCTTCATGGAAAGGGAATTTCTACTTGATAGAAAAGGCAAAATAGTAGAACTCGAAAAGGTTAGAGATCCAATCGAAGTACCAAGTGAGTCTCCCGCACCTCCAGAGCCAGTACCAGAAATGGTCACACCTAGGAGATCCGAAAGGGTTCCTAGGGCTCCTGAGAGATATGATTTTCTCCTTGAAGATGATCAAGGTGATTATGAAGATTTGGCGATGTACCTGCTTACGTGAAGCAGACAGTGGGAGATAAGCTGGATACGAGATCCATCTTATGCTACTTCATTGGGTATCCAAAGAATTCCATTGGATACTACTTCTACTATCCCAGCGAAACAAAAGTGTTTGTTTCTAGGAATGCCACCTTTATGGAAAGGGAATTTCTACTTGCTAGAAAAGGCAAAATAGTAGAACTCGAAGAGGTTCGAGATCCAATCGAAGTACCAGGTGAGTCTCCCGCACCTCCAGAGCCAGTGCCAGAAATGGTCGCACATAGGAGATCCGAAAGGGTTCCTAGGGCTCCTGAGAGATATGATTTTCTCCTTGAAGATGATCAAGGTGATAAAGTTGTTGGATCTGATCCAAGAACTTTCAAGGAGGAAATTTCCGATGCAGATTCTAATTTATGGCTTGAAGCAATGCAGTCTGAGTTTGACTCAATGCATGCTAACAAAGTTTGGACTCTTGTTAATCCTCCCGAAGGAATTTTTCCATTGGGCGCAAATGGGTATACAAGAGGAAACTTGGGCCTGATGGTAAGGTAATGACCTACAAGGCACGACTGGTCGCGAAAGGTTACACTCAAAGGCAAGGTGTTGACTATGATGAAACCTTCTCGCCAGTCGCAATGTTCAAGTCAATTAGAATCTTGTTAGCCATAGCCGCATGGTACGACTATGAGATATGGCAAATGGATGTGAAAACTGTGTTCCTTAATAGAAACATTAAGGAAGAGATCTATATGATGCAGCCTGAGGGTTTCACATCTGTTGGAAGCGAGCATAAGGTATGCAAGCTTCAGAGATCGATCTACGGTCTCAAACAAGCATCGCGAAGTTGGAACCTGAGATTTGATGAAACAATTAAGAAATTTGGTTTCATCAAGAATCTCGAAGAGCCATGTGTGTATAATAAGGTAGTTAAAAGCGCTGTGACATTCCTCGTACTTTATGTTGATGACATTCTACTAATTGGGAATGATGTAGGAATGCTGCTGTCAACTAAAGTATGGTTGTCTAGTAAATTTTCGATGAAGGACATGGGTGAAGCATCCTATATTCTTGGAATACAGATCTATCGGGATAGATCGAAACGGATGCTCGGACTCACCCAAGCTACCTACATCGATACCATACTTAAGAGGTTCTCTATGGAAGAGTCCAAGAGAGGACACCTACCTATGTGCCATGGGGTCACTATATCTAAGTCTATGTGTCCGAAGACTGATGAGGAGATAGAGAGCATGACACGTGTGCCATATGCCTCGGCAATAGGTAGTATTATGTATGGCATGATCTCGACTAGACCGGATGTCGCATATGCTCTGAGTGTCACGAGCCGTTACCAGGCCAACCCCGGCCAATTGCATTGGAAGGCCGTGAAGGATATTCTTAAGTACTTACGAAGGACTAAGAATATGTTCATGATCTATGTGGGTGGTGAACTGAAACTGGAAGGCTACACTGATTCTAGCTTCCAGTGTGACGTGGATGATTCGAAGTCTACCTCTGGATTTGTATTCATGCTCAATGGTGGTGCTGTCTCTTGGAAGAGTTCCAAGCAAGACACCATCGCGGATTCAACCACTGAGGCTGAGTACATCGCAGCATCAGCTGCTGCTAAGGAGGCAGTTTGGATAAGGAATTTCGTCCAAGAGTTGGGCGTCATTCCTAATGGAGTTGGTCCAGTCCCGGTGTACTGTGACAACACGGGTGCCGTTGCGCAAGAAAAGGAGCCTAGGTCTCACCAAAGATCCAAACACATACTGAGGAAATACCACATAATCCGGGATATTGTGGCTAGGGGTGACATAGCAGTTGAGAGAGTCGCCTCTGCGGACAACGTTGCTGATCCACTTACGAAGCCCTTGCCAGGACCGTTGTTTGAGAAACATCGCGAAACAATGGGACTGCGTCTGATGAGTAGTTGACTTTAGGGCAAGTGGGAGATTGTTAGAGTATATGCCCAACTAGCCAACTTGTGGCGTTTGGGTTTATAGACTCTTGTATGAAACAATCTTTATATATGATATTCGCATTTACTTATATGGCATTCTTTACTTTCATTGTGTTGTATAATGATTAACAATTGCGTTGAGTAAAGACCTAGAATGCACTATAGTGTATGTTAGATGTGATAGTGGGTATGACGACTATCTTTACTTTCATTGTGTTGTATAATGATTAACAATTGCGTTGAGTAAAGACCTAGAATGCACTATAGTGTATGTTAGATGTGATAGTGGGTATGACGACTATCATGAAACACATCTAATAGTCACTGTGTATTCTGAACAAGTTCCTAGTCGATTGGGCCGTCAAAATTAGGATAAGGCCGCCCGAGCTAGAGACTAGTATCTGCGATGCGAAGTACCATGTTTCATTGG
The DNA here is from genome assembly GCA_001598015.1 of Dorcoceras hygrometricum. Lineage (NCBI taxonomy): Eukaryota > Viridiplantae > Streptophyta > Magnoliopsida > Lamiales > Gesneriaceae > Dorcoceras > Dorcoceras hygrometricum. The sequence continues at coordinate 323,636 of KV000716.1, read as the reverse complement.
TAAGGAACATTGTGATGTTCTGAGCATGCAGATAGATAGTGACCTGGTGATCTATCGAACTACCCTCGTTCGGACTTTCCAAGTGGTTACCATTTGTCGAGTGGATAAGTCCGAGGTCTTGGTTGTACTGATTAGTCCTCACGACTCGAAACGTCATTGAGACTCTACATGATAGGCGTCTCACTTTGACTCGTTTTCCGACTCACTTGAGGTCATCAGGTGGCGGGATTGGGTGAGACCCCAATGCATGTAGGATTCGATGCATCGTTGTCGAGGATTCACCGCTCGCAGACATGCGTGGATATCCTATGCTATGTGAGGGGATAATAGTGTATAAATCTCTGGCCAGAGTACTAGAAGTGTTTTAGGTAAATGGGTTTACCTAGTTACACTCGCGATGTCACTATTCGATCTCCAAGATGTATGCATAGCTATCGGATCTTTAGCGACTCTCGATTTACCAATGGTCGTTGATCTGATCGGGATATATGGATTGAAAGGACCGTACTGTACGCTAACCACGACCAACTGGTTCTTGCAGGCACTATCAGTGATACCTAGGGGATCATGGGGCGATGTTTCTAGATGCTCTTACCATGATCCGATGGGCAAGTCCGGAATTATGATTCCGGAGCCACAATGGTTGTGGGCCCACGGCTAGCTGTATCCCTGAACCATTGAGGGTCACACAAGTACTGGATTCGAGATTCCCGCATGGATACTGAGCTCAATGTGTTGAGCACTTGAGGAGAATTTTGGGGAGTGCGACTTCCTAAAAGTCAACAGGGGTCAAATCGTGATTTCCCGCTGTTGAGGGGCAAAACGGTCATTTTGCACTGGGGTTCTGAAAAATGGTTTTTCAGATCATAGTATTCAGTTTTGGAAACTGAGTCGATCGGTCCGATCTGATCGGCGATCGGAGTTACGATGAAGTCACGGTGATGGGGATGAACCGAATGTTCATCCGTTATACCCGGGCCCGTTGGGCCGGTCCAAGTCCATCACTAATCTACTTAAGGTAGACTAGGACTAAATCAAAAAACACTACACAATAATCAAACTCTAACCCTAGCCAAATAGCGCCGCCTCCCTTCCTCTCCTCACGCCGCCGTCGCCGCCGCTTGTTGCCGTCGCCGTCGCGCCGCCGCCGCCTCCTTCGCCGGACTTGCTCCGGCCAACTTTTCGAGGAGAATCCGTTGGCGATAAAATCCTTCAGTCTTCTAGTGCAGGCTGATCATTTCCGGTCATGGACCTGATTGACGTAATCTACCGCCGCCTACCGTGAAGTGCCGGTTTCCTCGCGAAACTGGTCGGAGCCAGGCACGAGTTGCCAGCAAGGTAATCATCAAAACACCCTATGAATGGTTCATAGATTGCATGTTCTAGAATTGTATTGATCATCTCCCGGCCCAAATTTTGTTCTTTCGCTGCCTCGCCGGGAGGTGTGATCCGGATCCGCCACGGTTACCCAACAATGTGACCAATCGCAAGAGAAACCAGTCGCAAAGAATAGGAATCAGTCGTAAGAAAATGGAACAGTACTTATGAAAAAAAACAGATTTCTACTGTTCGTAATATCGCTAAAAGAAACCATCTGGAATGAACAGAAACCAGCTGCAAGATATTTTACTAAAACAACGTATTAAATGAAACGATGTCGTTGAAGTAAGTGACAGATATGATGACGTAAGACTATCTGCAGATATTTTGTAACTTAAGAGAACGACTTCGTTACTGCATCAACCAGTCGTAAGTAAAAAGGTTAAACGACCAGTCGCAAGAAAAGCGCTAACATTTATAAAACTATACGCAATGAACAGTACCAGTCGCAAGACTAATACCAGCTGCAATGAATAACCAGTCGCAATAAACAGTACTTTAGAAACAATTATTGCAACTGCTGAAATTTGACAATAAAATGCATCTGCTGATGAACAGTGCATCTACTGGATTTTAATAACAAACATGCACCTGCTGGTGAACAGTGCATTTGCTGAATTCACGAAAACAATGCAGCTGCTGGATTTTAACAAGGAAATGCAACTGCTAGAATAAAACTGGGTATATGTAACATCAAAACAAAAACTATGCTATCAGCCGTTGCCTATCAAACCAAACTCAACATGATTCGACTAGCAACTACCGATTACACCGTTATCAAATTTTGTTTTTACAACCTCTAAATTGAAGATCATTCATAAACATTCTGGAAATAAACTCGAATTCTCAGTACTTTAAAACGTCATAAACTTTCTGGAAAACATTTTGGAAGCATCATAAACATCAAAACATCATTTTTGAACCCATCTTCTTTCCTTTGAACATGTATAAATGTTGGTCCGAAAAAAATAGGATCAAAAAGAAACTAGCCGCCGCTGTTTAAAATGAGCAATTAAACATTTTGCACGCTGCTAATTCTTGAGCTGCAATAGCTCGTTGTTCTTGAACATATACAATAAACAGAGCATCGGAGACAGATCTGGTATGATTTAAAAATCATGCGGAAAATACCAGAACTGAATCCTATATTTTAAAACAACTCAAACAGATTTATGTACAACATAAATCTGTTCGAGACTTGTGCTTGTGTGCTGCTGTATGCAATGCGATGCTAAGTGCTGAATTCTGTTTGTGCGTATGCTAAAATATAAGCAACTTCTGAACTGTAAACGTGTATGCGTGCTAAGTAAATACTGAATGAAGAACACGATACTCAGCAGGTTTGTTTATGGAAGTTCGGATATCAATATCCTACATCTCCCCTTCTTCCACCTCGGAAGGCTCCACTAGAAGATTTGATCTTACAACTGCGTGTACAGACCCAATCCCACAGCCAGAAGCTGTGAGAACTCCTAGACTCCTCAAATGCACAACAGCCTCAACTGTGTGACTGACTACATACACAAGAGTTTTACGTCTTCATGCTTGGACGGGAACTGTGAACATATTTCGAGATTCATTCACAAATAGATGTGAATGAATCCGGGGTGTGAGATTGATACATTTAAGCTCTCATCTCTCTGTTTTTCTCACACACGAGGGACATGCTCTAACAAGCTAATTCTAGACTCAGCAATCAACACTCGTGAAAAGCTCCTCTCTAATGGCGGTCAATTGCTTCGTCTATCTTTTCATTTTTCCCTCTGTTGGTGCACTGTATATTCAAAGTAATTCTACCACAGTATGTAGTTGCACCAACTGAACTCTCTGTCGAACTACTCTTCTTCAATGGCGTCGCCTCGAATATATAGCCTCTGTAGAATTTCTTCCAGTTGGATAGCTTCCAAAACTGTTCAGCGCTTCATATGGCTATCTTGTCTTCTTTCCATTTCAGTGCAACGCTCCTCTGTAAAGTACCGACAAGGGAACAGTACTTGCGTCCTTTTCTTTTGCATGCTTCTTGTCGATTTCTCCATTTGAATTGAGCTCAGCAGTTGACATCCAGCTTTGATAATTCTTCGTAAGTTGTCAACTGCTTCGCTGCTGAATCATTCTTCACTGCTGCGCTTTGCTACATCTTCAATTCTTTGCGCCTGGAATTCCCAACGACTGGATGACTTAGCAACAGCTGATTCATATAAAGCTCTCGACTGGATGCTGCTGTTGCTTGCGTCTGGATCATCAAAAAGTTTGATAATTCTTCGTAAGTTGTCAACTGCTTCGCTGCTGAATCATTCTTCAACTGCTGCGCTTTGCTACATCTTCAATTCTTTGCGCCTGGAATTCCCAACGACTGGATGACTTAGCAACAGCTGATTCATATAAGCTCTCGACTGGATGCTGCTGTTGCTTGCGTCTGGTTCATCA
>KV000716.1:286449-300155 GCA_001598015.1 Dorcoceras hygrometricum | reverse complement strand
GCTCAATGTGTTGAGCATGAGAAGAGGATTTCGGGAAGTGCGACTTCCTAAAAGTCAACAGGGGTCAAACCGGGATTTGACTCTGTTGAGGGGCAAAACGGTCATTTTGCTATTTGGGGTTTGATAATCTGAAAAATTGTTTTTCACATCATAACATTCAGTTTTGGAAACTGAATCGATCGGTCCGATCTGATCGGCGATCGGAGTTACGATGAAGTCGCAGCAATGGATATCGTAATTTGGACCCGGGCCCGGTGGGCCGGTCCAAGTCCATTGTTAAGTCTATATAATGTGATTATTATTAGACTTAAACATAACTTCATTAACACAAACTACACTCAAAACCCTAGCACTAGCCGCCCCTCCATCCCTCTCTCTCGCCGCCGCCGCCGCCGCCGTGCGCCGCCGCCGCCGCCGCCAACTTCGCCGGAATTTGTTCCGGCCTAGTTTTTCGAGGAGAATCCGATCGTGCTGATCTCGTCAGGACTTCTAGTGCAGTCTGACGAAGGAGTCTCGGATCTGGTCGTGGACTGGATTGGCGTATCTACCGCAATCTACCGAGAAGAGCCGGGTTCTTGAAACACCGGTTGCAGCCAGGCACAAGTGCCAGCGAGGTAACACGCTAAACATCCTATGAATGTCGTAGAATGTAGATTTATTTTTTGTATTGATCGCCTCCCGGTTCTATAATTTTGTTCTTCCGCTGCCTGACCGAGGGGCGGATCCGGATCCCCAACAATAACATTTAAAATTGCCAATTTGGCCCATGAAATTAATAAAATGCATAAATGTGGTCCTATGGATTTTGGGGCGTTACATAGCTTCTCGCTCAGATTGGTTAGACCATTGTATCTTAACCATAGGGATACTATGGTTTCTTAACTTTGTAACTTCTCGAAGAAGAATCTTCTCTGGTCTCTCTTCGTAACATAAATCTGGGCTAACTGAATTGGCTCATGGCTTAGCACGTGCGAAGGGTTAGGAATATACTTTGTCAAAGCTGAAACATGAAAAACGCTATGCACTGCTGACAGCTATGGGGGCAGTGCTAAACGATAATCTACCGTTTCTAAAATCTCATATGGTCCAATATATTTCGGACTCAGCTTTCCTTTCTTCCCAAAACGCATTACTCCGTTCACTGGCGCAATTCTCAGAAATACATGATCACCAATTTTAAAATTCAGATATCTTCTCCTATTATATGCGTAACTCTTCTGCCGAATTTGAGCAGCTTTCATTTGTTCTCTTATCTTTCTAACAGCTTCTGCTGTTTGCTCTACTACATCTGGTCCTAAACCATCTCTTTCGCCAACTTCATCCCAGTGAAGGGGAGTTCTACACTTGCGTCCATATAGAGATTCATACGGAGCCATCTGGATAGATGCTTGAAAACTGTTATTGTACGCAAATTCTACCAATGGTAACTTCAGATCCCAACTCTCTATAAAATCCACAATGCAGGCTCTGAGCAAATCTTCTAAAATCGGAATCACCCTTTCAGATTGTCCATCTGTCTGGGGGTGAAAGGCTGTGCTAAAGGTCAGATTTGTACCCATAGCACTTTGCAAACTTTTCCAAAAAGCTGAGGTAAACTTCGGATCCCTATCCGATACTATGGAAACTGGAACACCATGCAGCCTCACAATTTCCTTCACATACAAATCTACATATCTACTCACATCGTAGGTTGTCTTAACTGGTAAGAAGTGAGCAGACTTAGTGAGTCTGTCTATTATAACCCAAATAGAATTATATCCTTGAAGTGTTTTGGGTAGACGAACTACAAAATCCATTGCTTTACACTCCCATTTCAATTCTGGAATAGGTAGTGGCTTCAATAATCCTGCTGGTCTTTGGTGTTCAGATTTCACCAATTGACAAGTCAAACACTCAGAGACAAATCTGGCGATGTCTTGCTTCATTCCTGGCCACCAATACAATTTCTGGAGGTCCTTGTACATCTTAGTATTCCATGGATGTACTGTATATGGAGCTGTATGGGCCTCTGTCATGAGATCTGATCTTAACGTATCTACCTGAGGCACCCAGATTCTGCCATGAAATCTGATTATTCCTTCTTCTGAAAAGTAGAGGTTGCTGCCTCTCTCTCTATCTTTATTAACCCACTTTTGAAGTTGCTCATCCTTGGGTTGTCCCTCTCGAATCTGATCTATCAGATTTGACCTTATGGAGAGATCTGCCAAAACCATAGTACTACCACTAGGCACAACTTCTATTCCTGACTTCTCAATATCATAGGCCAATGGTCTCTGGACCAAAATCTGAGCTAATCCAACAGATTTCCTAATCAAGGCATCTGCTACCACATTGGATTTTCCTGGGTGATAACTGATCATGCAATCGTAATCCTTCACTAGCTCTATCCATCTCCTCTGACTCATATTAAGTTCCTTCTGAGTGAAGAAATACTTGAGGCTCTTATGGTCAGTGAATATTTCACACTTCTCCCCATAGAGATAATGTCTCAAGATCTTAAGAGCAAAAACTACAGCTGCTAGCTCTAAGTCATGCATAGGATAATTCTTCTTATGGTACTTAAGTTGTCTGGAAGCATAGGAAATCACTCTTTTGTCCTGCATCAGTACAACACCTAAACCCATATTTGACGCATCTGTATAGATGACAAACTTTCGTTGATCAGATGGCATAACTAACACAGGGGCTTCTATCAGTGCTTGCTTCAACTTGTCAAAACTGATTTGACATTCTGGAGTCCGTTCATACTTAACCAGCTTTCTTGTTAGCAAGATCAAGGGAACAACTATCTTAGAAAATCCTTGGATAAATCGCCTATAATATCCAGCTAAACCCAAGAAACTCCTTATCTCTGAAACAGAACTAGGTACTGGCCAGTCACGAACAGCTTCTACTTTGGCTGGGTCAACTTCTAATCCATCCTTAGATATAATATGTCCTAAGAATGCTACTTTCTCCAACCATAAGTCACACTTGCTGAATTTAGAAAACAACTGCTTATTCTTCAAGACTTGAAGTACTGTCCTCAAATGGTCGACATGCTCAAATCTAGTCTTAGAATACACTAAGATATCATCTATGAACACAACTACAAATTGGTCCAGAAATGGTTGGAAAACTCTATTCATTAAATCCATGAAAGCTGATGAAGCATTCGTAAGTCCAAAAGGCATTACTAAGAACTCATAGTGACCATAACGAGTTCTGAAGGCTGTCTTATAGACATCTGATGCCTTAATCTTTAACTGGTGGTAACCAGACCTCAAATCAATCTTAGAAAAGACTACTGATCCTTTCAACTGGTCAAAAAGATCCTCAATTCTAGGAAGGGGATATTTATTCTTAATGGTCAACTTATTCAGCTCCCTATAATCTATACACAATCTCAGACTTCCATATTTCTTCTTAACAAAAAGAACAGGGCTCCCCAGGGGGACGTACTTGGTCTAATAAATCCTTTCTCTAATAGATCTTGTATCTGTTCCTTTAATTCTTTCATCTCTGATGGAGCTAATCGATAAGGTGGTCTAGAATCTGAAGCTGCTCCTGAAACTAAGTCAATCGAAAATTCCAGTTCTATGTCTGGTGGTAATCCATGGATATCTTCTGGAAAAAATTCGGGAAATTCGCTCACCACCTCCACATCTGAAAGTTGAGGCTTACTAATCGTTGCTACGGACGACAAGCTTGACAAAATCCTACCCCTCCTTTCCTCAAACAGAGTTGAGCCTTAAGGGCTGATATAATACTGGGAATCCTCCAAACCTGATTGGCTTCAAACACAAATGGATCACCTCTGGGTGGATTAACCACTACTGTTCGCAGTTTAAAGTCTATCACTACTCCATACTTAGTCAATCAGTCTACTCCCAAAATTATATCGATCTCCGGTATTGGTAACACAATTAAATCGGCAGTAATCAAATGCCCTTGAAGTCTAAGTTCTAAACCTCGAAACAAATCATGAGATACTAACTCTTCTCCCGAAGGTACTGTTACACAAAAGCCTATGGCTACTCTAAGGCTTGATGGGTAACTTCTTAGAAAACTTGGCTGCTATAAAAGAATGAGTAGCTCCTGAATCTATCAAAGCCATAGAAGGCAATCCAACAATCATAATCTTACCCGTGACTACTGTCGAGTCTGGGTTGGCTTGATCAGCTGTCATCACGTAGGCTCTACTGGTCACCATTTGCCTTGACTTTGGGCAATATTTCAAAATATGCCCTGGCAACCCACATCTATAGCAGAAGTTCTGTCCAAGTCTGCATTGACCAGGATGCATCTTTTGGCAATTAGGACACACCGTTCTACTGTTAATAGCTGAACTGCACTAATGGGTTGGATCGGTAGAGGTTTCTGTTCTTGAGCTGCTGATTCTTATTCTGTTTCTTGAATGGCCTCTGTGTTGGGGAACCGTGGCGGATCCGGATCCCGTCTCCCGGCGAGGCAGCGTAAGAACAAAATTAGGCCGAGAAACGTTCAATAAAATTCAAAAATAACACAATATGAACCATTCATAGGGTGTTTAGTCAGTTACCTTGCTGGCGTCTAGGCGCCTGGCTCCGACCAGTTTCACGAGGAAACCGGCACCTCACGGTAGGCGGCGGTAGATTACGTCAATCAGGTCCACGACCGGAAGGGAGACTCCTTCGTCAGCCTGCACTAGAAGGCCTGACGAGATCAGCGCGGACGGATTCTCCTCGAAAAGTTGGCCGGAGCAACTCCGGCGAGGGGCGGCGGCGCGTGGCGGGCACGGCGGCGGCGGCGGCTTCGAGAGGAGGGAGGCGGCCGAGAGATTTTGGAGCTAGGGTTAGTGGCGCGTGGCGGGCACGGCGGCGGCGGCGGCTTCGAGAGGAGGGAGGCGGCCGAGAGATTTTGGAGCTAGGGTTAGGGTTGTGTTATGTTGTAATCATGAGTTATGAAGCCCTAGTCTACCTTAAGTATATTAGTGATGGACTTGGACCGGCCCAACGGGCCCGGGTCCAACGTATGAACATTCGGTTCATCCCTATCACCGTGACTTCATCATAACTTCGATCGCCGATCAGATCGGACCGATCGACTCAGTTTCCAAAAATGAATACTATGATTGAAAAACCATTTTTCAGAACCCCAGTGCAAAATGACCGTTTTCCCCCTCAACAGCGGGAAATCACGATTTGACCCCTGTTGACTTTTAGGAAGTCGCACTCCCCAAAATCCTCCTAAAGTGCTCAACACATTAAGCTTAGTTTCCGTGCGGGAATCTCGAATCCAGTACTTGTGTGACCCTCAATGGTTCAGGGATACAGCTAGCCGTGGGCCCACAACCATTGCGGCTCCGGAATCACAATTCCGGACTTGCCCATCGGATCATGGTAAGAGCGTCTAGCAACATCGCCCCATGATCCCCTAGATATCACTGATAGTGCCTGCAAGAACCAGTTGATCGTGGTTAGCGTACAGTACGGTCCTTTCAATCCATATATCCCGATCAGATCAACGACCATTGGTAAATCGAGAGTCGCTATAGATCCGATAGCTATGCATACATCTTGGAGATCAAATAGTGACATCGCGAGTGTAACTAGGTAAACCCATTTACCTAAAACACTTCTAGTACTCTGGCCAGAGATTTATACACTATTATCCACTCAGATAGCATAGGATATCCACGCATGTCTGCGAGCGGTGAATCCTCGACAACGATGCATCGACTCCTACATGCATCGGGGTCTCACCCAATCCCGCCGCCTAATGACCCCAAGTGAGTCGGCAAACGGGTCAAAGTGAGACGCCTATCATGTAGAGTCTCAATGACGTTTCGAGTCGTGAGGACTAATCAGTATAACCAAGACCTCGGACTTATCCACTCGACAAATGGTAACCACTTGGAAATTCCGAACGAGGGTAGTTCGATGATCACCAGGTCACTATCTATCTGCATGCTCAGAACATCACAATGTTCCCTACCAATGAAACATGGTACTTCGCATCGCAGATACTAGTCTCGAGCTCGGGCGGTCTTATCCTCATTTTGACGGCCCAATCGACTAGGAATTCAGAATACACAGTGACTATTAGATGTGTTTCATGATAGCCGTCATACCCACTATCACATCTAACATACACTATAGTGCATTCTAGGTCTTTACTCAATGCAATTGTTAATCATCATACAACACAATGAAAGTAAAGAATGCCATAAACAAATGCGAATATCATATATAAAGATTGTCATATACAAGAGTCTATAAACCCACATGCCACAAGTTGGCTAGTTGGGCATCTACTCTAACAATTTCCCACTTGCCCTAAAGCCAACTACTCATCAGACGCAGTCCCATTGTTTCACGATGTTTTCCAAACAACGGTCCTGGCAAGGGCTTCGTAAGTGGATCAGCAACGTTGTCCGCAGAGGCGACTCTCTCAACTGCTATGTCACCTCTAGCCACTCAGACGCAGTCCCATTGTTTCACGATGTTTTCCAAACAACGGTCCTGGCAAGGGCTTCGTAAGTGGATCAGCAACGTTGTCCGCAGAGGCGACTCTCTCAACTGCTATGTCACCTCTAGCCACAATATCCCGGATTATGTGGTATTTCCTCAGTATATGTTTGGATCTTTGGTGAGACCTAGGCTCCTTTGCTTGCGCAACGGCACCCGTGTTGTCGCAGTACACCGGGACTGGACTAACTCCATTAGGAATGACGCCCAACTCTTGGACGAAATTCCTTATCCAAACCGGCTTCTTAGCAGCAGCTGATGTTGCGATGTACTTAGCCTCAGTGGTTGAATCCGTGATGGTGTCTTGTTTGGAACTCTTCCAAGAGACACCACCACCATTGAGCATGAATACAAATCCAGAGGTTGACTTCGAATCATCCACGTCACACTGGAAGCTAGAATCAGTGTAGCCTTCCAGTTTCAGTTCACCACCCCCATAGACCATGAACATATTCTTAGTCCTTCGTAAGTACTTAAGAATATCCTTCACAGCCTTCCAATACAATTGGCCGGGGTTGGCCTGGTAGCGGCTCGTGACACTCAGAGCATATGCGACATCCGGTCTAGTGGAGATCATGCCAAACATAATACTACCTATTGCCGAGGCATATGGCACACGTGTCATACTCTCTATCTCGGACACATAGACTTAGATAGAGTGACCCTGTGGCACATAGGTAGGTGTCCTCTCTTGGACTCTTCCATAGAGAACCTCTTAAGTATGGTATCGATGTAGGTAGCTTGGGTGAGTCCGAGCATCCGTTTTGATCTATCCCGATAGATCTGTATTCCAAGAATATAGGATGCTTCACCCATGTCCTTCATCGAAAATCTACTAGACAACCAGACTTTAGTTGACTACAGCATTCCTACATCATTCCCAATGAGTAGAATGTCATCAACGTAAAGTACTAGGAATGTCACAGCGCTTTTAACTACCTTCTTATATACACATGGCTCCTCAGGATTCTTGATGAAACCAAATTCCTTAATTGTTTCATCGAATCTCAGGTTCCAACTTCGCGATGCTTGTTTGAGACCGTAGATCGATCTCTGAAGCTTGCATACCTTATGCTCGCTTCCAACAGATGTGAAACCCTCAGGCTGCATCATATAGATCTCTTCCTTAATGTTTCCATTAAGGAACGCAGTTTTCACATCCATTTGCCATATCTCATAGTCGTACCATGCGGCTATGGCTAACAGATTCTAATTGACTTGAACATCGCGACTGGCGAGAAGGTTTCATCAAAGTCAACACCTTGCCTTTGAGTGTAACCTTTCGCGACCAGTCGTGCCTTGTAGGTCATTACCTTACCATCAGGCCCAAGTTTCCTCTTGTATACCCATTTGCACCCAATAGGAACAATTCCTTCGGGAGGGTTAACAAGAGTCCAAACTTGGTTCGCATGCATTGAGTCAAACTCAGACTGCATTGCTTCAAGCCACAAATTAGAATCAGCATCGAAATTGCCTCCTTGAAAGTTCTTGGATCAGATCCAACAACTTGATCACTTTGATCATCTTCAAGGAGAAAACCATATCTCTCAGGAACCCTTTCGGATCTCCTAGGTGCGACCATTTCTGGTACCGGCTCTGGAGGTGCGGGAGACTCACCTGGTACTTCGATTGGATCTCGAACCTCTTCGAGTTCTACTATTTTGCCCTTTCTATCATGTAGAAATTCCCTTTCCATAAAGGTGGCATTTCTAGAAACAAACACTTTTGTTTCACTTGGATAGTAGAAGTAGTATCCAATGGAATTCTTTGGATACCCAATGAAGTAGCATAAGATGGATCTCGTATCCAGCTTATCTTGTATGTCATTACCTTACCATCAGGCCCAAGTTTCTTCTTGTATACCCATTTGCACCCAATAGGAACAATTCCTTCGGGAGGATTAACAAGAGTCCAAACTTGGTTAGCATGCATCGAGTCTAACTCAGATTGCATTGCTTCAAGCTACAAATTAGAATCTGCATCGGAAATTGCCTCCTTGAAAGTTCTTGGATCAGATCCAATAACTTGATCATCTTGATCATCTTCAAGGATAAAACCATATCTCTCAGGAGCCCTAGGAACCCTTTCGGATCTCCTAGGTGTGACCATTTCTGGTACTGGCTCTGGAGGTGCAGGATATTCACTTGGTACTTCGATTGGATCTCGAACCTCTTCGAGTTCTACTATTTTGCCTTTTCTATCAAGTAGAAATTCCCTTTCCATAAAGGTGGCATTCCTAGAAACAAACACTTTTGTTTCACTTGGATAGTAGAAGTAGTATCCAATGGAATTCTTTGGATACCCAATGAAGTAGCATAAGATGGATCTCGTATCCAGCTTATCTCCCACTGTCTGCTTCACGTAAGCAGGAAATCCCCAAATCCTCATGTATGAGTATTTGGGTGGTTTGCCCATCCATATCTCATATGGAGTCTTATCCACTGCCTTGGTGTGGACATTGTTCAAAAACATTACCGCCGTTTCGAGCGCATAGCCCCAAAACAAGGTAGGAAGTTCAGTAAAGCTCATCATAGATAGAACCATGTCTAACAAGGTTCGATTACGACGCTCCGCTACACCATTGAGCTGTGGTGTGGCTGGAGGGGTCCACTGTGCGAGAATCCCATTCTCTTTTAGATAGTCTTGAAATTCAGCACTTAAGTATTCACCACCTCGATCAGATCGAAGTGCTTTAATACTTTTGCCTAGTTGATTTTCTACTTCAGCCTAGAATTCTTTGAACCTTTCAAAGGATTCAGACTTGTGCTTCATCAAGTACAAGTACCCATACCTAGAGTGATCGTCGGTAAAGGTGATGAAGTATGTGTGACCGTATTTAGTACCAATACTAAACGGGCCACACATATCAGTATGGATCAAATCCAATAGGCCTTGAGCACGCTCACCCTTGCCCTTGAAGGGTTGCTTAGTCATTTTTCCCTTAAGACAAGACTCACAAGTCGGTAGGGAGTTAATGTCTGACAGATCAAACATGTCACTCCTAACTAACTTGTTCATCCTACTTAGAGAAATATGACCTATCCTAGCGTGCCAAAGTTGTGCTGGGTTCAAGTTATCGTGTTTCCTTTTGATCGTTGTTGTATGTTCTTCGACATCGCGAGTTGGAACGTCTTTTAATTTTAAGGTGTAACAAATCGTTTTCGCGTTCCCCAATTCCAATTAAACATTCATTCTTGTAAATATTGCAAATCGAATTAGCAAACATACAAGAATATCCATCACTATCATGCATAGAAACAGAAATAATGTTCTTTATTAATTCGGGAACAAACAAAACGTTTCTCAATAACAACTTAAAATCAGAAGACAGAAATAAATAAACATCTCCTATAGCTACTGCAGCAACTCTTGCTCCATTGCCAAGCCTCAAGTGGGTCTCACCCTCTCTAAGACGTCGGCTTCTTGTCATCACCTGCAAATCATTGCAGATATGAGATCCACATCCGGTATCAAGTACCCAAGAAGTCGAATTTAGAGACATATTTATTTCTATGTAGAACATACCTTTTGCAGTTCGCAACTGCTCGAGGTACTCCTTGCAGTTCCTCCTCCAATGCCCAGGCTTGTGGCAGTGGTGGAAAACATCCTCATGCTTGTTTGGCTTGGAAGCCTTTGCCTTTGGCTTCTTGGTGGGCTTTTCCTCCTTCGCAGGGGCAGAACGCTTCTTTCCCTTGCGTCTGGGCCCCTTCTTCGCAGAGGAAGAAGAGCCCATGAGAAGGACGGACTTGTCCTTCTTTATGGTTCCTTCGAACACTACAAGCATGTTAACCACCACTTCAAGGGTGGCTGCCAGCTTGTTCATGTTGAAGTTGACCACAAAGGGGTCGAATTCAGCAGGCAGTGAGAGGAGAAGCACATCCACAGACAGCTCGTGTGGAAGTGTGATATCAAGGCCCGACAGCTTTTCAACGAGCCCAATCATACGAACCCCATGCTCGTGGACCGAAGCCCATCGCGCATGCGGCTCGTCATCAGCTCCTTGACAGTCGTGAACCTCTCATGTCGAGAGTTCTCCCCGTACAGTTCTTTGAGATGAAAAAGTATGTCAGCAGCATACTTCGTCTTCTCAAAGCGCCATTGCATTTCGTTCGACATCGATGCCATCACATAGCATCGAGTCTTAAGCTCGTCGTCCCGCCATTGTTTAAGCGTAATCAGCTCCTCAGGGCTGATATCGGCAGGGGTTTCCTCCGGAGGGCTCTTGTCTATCGTATAGAGGAGCTTCTCCGAAGCCAACACAATGTTGAGGTTGCGGAGCCAGTCTTGATAGTTCAGACCGGTGAACTTGTTGCTATCCAGTATAGCAGCGAGTGCGTTTTTGAACGAAGACATTATATAAGCAGTAATACTGAAAAGAAAACAGACAATCATCACTAACTATATATAAAATAATCGCTAAGACATAAAACAAGGTCGTTAAGTTTTATGAATTACCCTCCCACTATTTTAACGATTTCACCACCCTCTAATGAAATCGAGAAAGCAAGTTTCTTTAGTGGGTACACGGAGCCCAATCAAGCGATCATGGACCCGAATAATATCAGCCATCCATGACCCCCAAAAGGTAGTTTCCGATTGCAACCGGTGCAACCTCCATGTATTCACCTCACGTCCAGTAAGGGCCCAACAATATGACACCGTTTACTATCACGTGTCAAGATGACCCATCAATGTTGAGTCGTGAAAGACGGTCCTCTTAATGTCCCCAATAATATGAGCCAACGTTAAAGGGAGTTCCAACCGAACTCACAACGAGTGTCAATGGCGTGGACAGCTTTCCGGCATACATGACCCCCTCAATAATATGAGCCGGGTCATGTATACGGGTAGCATCGGCGTACACCCATTGTTGATGGAAGGTAGGGACAATTTAAAAAAATTTAAATTCCCTTTAGTTTATCGAAGAAACAGTTATCTTGATATTAGTTTTAAATCGTATTTAAAACGAGGGATTTTATTTTTGAAAATTTGGTCTCATGCAATATATATATTAAATCAAATTTAAAACATGCGGATTCAACTAACTATATATCACATATATAAATATTGGGATGATCGATCGCGAGAGCTATGCGGTCCGTAGTTGCCAGCCACGGACCTGGGTCCAATCCTAGGGGTAATTCAACATGCAATGCAATCCTATTACAATGCTTCCGGTTTTACAGATATTCGGTCTTCAATATCTTTGATCGTCATTGTCCACCGTTTTCGGATGTCCTCCCACTAAATCTAGTAATTTACATTTAAATACACCATGACATATAAGGGATACATTTTTCAAGGGGTGGGATCGGGCCACAAATAGGCCCACTTAAAATGATAATCAATAATATTTACAAACCGAAATCAAAAACCTATCGCATACACCTAACACATTGGGCACGGCTCTCGATCATCCCAATCATGCAGATAATCCAATTAACATGCATAAATTATAATCAAATTATTTATCGCAAAATCATATTTTAATCATAAATCGCATTTTATAATAAAATCGCATTTTGTCGATAAAATCAAATTTTAATCAATAAAATCATATTTAATTATAAAATCATATTTTACAATTAAAATCGTATTTCGCTATTTTAATTGCATCATATTGGGGTTAAAACAATTTTAGGCCCAAAAATCTCAAAATTTCAAAATCGACCAAATTGGGCCCGATATCGAATATCGGCCCGAAAACTTCATTGGCTGCCCGAGACAGGCCCGAACTAAACCTAGAAGCAAAAATTCAGCCGTCGCAACGACGTCGGAGATTCGCCGAACGGCGGCCGTGTTGGGGATCCGGATCCGCCCCACGGCGAGGCAGCGGAAGAACATAGAATAATAGCCGAGAGACGATTAATACGAAAAACAACAATACAAATATCGTCATTCATAGGGGGTTCAAAACCACTACCTTGCTGGCACTTGTGCCTGGCTCCAACCGTAGTTGCAATAACGTCGGCTCTTCTCGGTAGACTGCGGTAGATATCGCCAATCCAGTCCACGACCAGAAACGAGACTCATTCGTCAGCCTGCACTAGAAGGACTGACGAGATCAGCACGAACGGATTCTCCTCGTCGAAATGACCGGAAACGAATTTCCGGCGAAGACGGGTGGCGGCGGCGTTTGAGAGAGGAGGGAAGGAGGCGGCCACTTTAGGGTTTTTGGGAGTTGTGTCAAGTGTTAGGTTTAGTCTAGGTTTAGGCTTAATTAAATAAGCTTAGGTGTTGGACTTGGACCGCCCCAACGGGCCCGGGTCCAACGATGAACATTCAGTTCATCTCCACCACCGAGACTTCACCGTAACTCCGATCGCCGATCAGATCGGACGAATCGACTCAGTTTCCAAAACTGAATATTATGATCTGAAGAACCATTTTTCAGAACCCCAGTGCAAAATGACCGTTTTGCCCCTCAACAGCGGGAAACCTCGGTTTGACCCCTGTTGACTTTTAGGAAGTCGCACTTCCCGAAATCCTCTTCTCGTGCTCAACACATTGAGCTGAGTATTCGTGCGGGAATCTCGAATCTAGTACTTGTGTGACCCTCAATGATTCAGGGATACAGCTAGTCGTGGGCCCACAACCATTGTGGCTCCGGAATCACAATTCCGGACTTGCCCAACGGATCATGGTAAAGCGTCTATCAACATCGCCCCATGATCTCCTAGGTATCACTGATAGTGCCTGCAAGAACCAGTTGGTCGTGGTTAGCGTTACGGTCCTTTCAATCCATATATCCCGATCAGATCAACGACCATTGGTAAATCGAGAGTAGCTATAGATCCGATAAATATGCATACATCTTGGAGGTCGAATAGTGACATCACGAGTGTAACTAGGTAAACACATTTACCTAAAACACTTCTAGTACTCTGGCCAGAGATTTATACACTATTATCCCCTCAGATAGCATAGGATATCCACGCATGTCTGCGAGCGGTGAATCCTCGACAACGATGCATCGACTCCTACATGCATCGGGGTCTCACCCAATCCCGACGCCTTATGACCCCAAGTGAGTCGGCAAACGGGTCAAAGTGAGACGCCTATCATGTAGAGTCTCAAGTACACTGGCCAGAGATTTATACACTATTATCCCCTCAGATAGAATAGGATATCCACGCATGTCTGCGAGCGGTGAATCCTCGACAACGATGCATCGCCTCCTACATGCATCGGGGTCTCACCCAATCCCGACTCCTTATG
>KV000716.1:254800-272880 GCA_001598015.1 Dorcoceras hygrometricum | reverse complement strand
CGGAATGGAATCACAATTCCGGACTTGCCCAACGGATCATGGTAAAGCGTCTAGAAACATCGCCCCATGATCCCCTAGGTATCACTTGCCTGCAAGGTATATCCCGATCAGATCAATGACCATTGGTAAATCGAGAGTCGCTATAGATCCGATAGCTATGCTTACATCTTGGAGATCGAATAGTGACATCGCGAGTGTAACTAGGTAAACACATTTACCTAAAACACTTCTAGTACTCTGGCCAGAGATTTATACACTATTATCCCCTCAGATAGCATAGGATATCCACGCATGTCTGCGAGCGGTGAATCCTCGACAACGATGCATCGACTCCTACATGCATCGGGGTCTCACCCAATCCCGACGCCTTATGACCCCAAGTGAGTCGGCAAACGGGTCAAAGTGAGATGCCTATGACTTTTCGAGTCGTGAGGACTAATCAGTACAACCAAGACCACGGACTTATCCACTCGACAAATGGTAACCACTTGGAAAGTCCGAACGAGGGTAGTTCGATAGATCACCAGGTCACTATCTATCTGCATGCTCAGAACATCACAATGTTCCCTACCAATGAAACATTGTACTTCGCATCGCAGATACTAGTCTCGAACTCGGGCGGCCTTATCCTCATTTTGACGGCCCAATCGACTAGGAACTTGTTCAAAATACACAGCGACTATTAGATGTGTTTCATGATAGCCGTCATACCCACTATCACATCTAACATACGCTTTAGTGCATTCTAGGTCTTTACTCAACGCAATTGTAAATCATTACACACATAATGAAAGTAAAGAACGCCATATAAGTAAATGCGAATATCATATATAAAGACTGTTTGTACAAGAGTCTTTAAAACCCACACGCCACAAGTTGGCTAGTTGGGCATCTACTCTAACAGGCCGCCGCCACCATCGCACGCGGCCCAAGGCCACGCGCTGCCGCGCCAAGCACGGCGCATTTAGCACCCAGCATCGTGCAACCAGTGCGCAAGGTAGGCGGGCAACGGCCGGCAAGCGAGTGGCCAATGGGCGCGACATCGCGCGGCCAGCGCGCAAACGGCCGGCCAGCGAATGGCCAACGGGCGCAACAACGTGCGGCCATCGCACGGCCAGCGGCCGATCTCCAAGCGTGAAGCGGCGCCAAGCATCCGGCCATCATTGGCGCAACGCAGCGCGCCTACTGCCCATTATCACGCAATCAGTGCGCATAATTTTGTGGGCAGTGGCCAGCCAGCAAGTGACCGTCGTGCGGCCACCGTGCGCGACATCGGGAGGCCGCGTGCGTGCAATTTGCGTGTGGACGTTGGGCCGCCGCACACGTCGGCGGCCGGCGGCTTGCTTCCCGAACTTTGTTTTTCGATCTGAAAAGTTAAAGATTAGATACAATATGGCATAATTGTATTGAAGGATCCGAGCCATAGCTCTGATACCACTGTTGGGGAACCGTGTCGGATCCGGATCCCGTATCCTGGTGAGGCAGCGTAAGAACAAAATTATGCCCGGAAACATTCAATACAATTCAATAATAACACAATATGAACCATTCATAGGGTGTTTAGTCAGTTACCTTGCTGGCGTCTAGGTGCCTGGCTCCAACCAGTTTCTCGAGGAAACCGGCACTTCACGGTATGCGGCGGTAGATTATGTCAATCAGGTCCACGACCGGAAGGGAGACACCTTCGTCAGCCTGCACTAGAAGGCCTGACGAGATCAGCACGGACGGATTCTCCTCGAAAAGTTGGCCGGAGCAACTTCGGCGCGGGGCGGCAGCGGCGGATTCGAGAGGAGGGAGGCGGCCGAGAGATTTTGGAGCTAGGGTTAGGGTTGTGTTATGTTGTAATCATGAGTTATGAAGCCCTAGTCTACCTTAAGTAGATTAGTGATGGACTTGGACCGGCCCAACGGGCCCGGGTCCAACGTATGAACATTCGGTTCATCCCTATCACCGTGACTTCATCATAACTCCGATCGCCGATCAGATAGGACCGATCGACTCAGTTTCCAAAACTGAATACTATGATCTGAAAAACCATTTTCAGAACCCCAGTGCAAAATGACCGTTTTGCCCCTCAACAGCGGGAAATCACGATTTGACCCCTGTTGACTTTTAGGAAGTCTCACACCCCCAAAATCCTCCTCAAGTGCTCCACACATTGAGCTTAGTTTCCATGCGGGAATCTCGAATCCAGTACTTGTGTGACCCTCAATGGTTCAGGGATACAGCTAGCCGTGGGCCCACAACCATTGCGGCTCCGGAATAACAATTCCGGACTTGCCCATCGGATCATGGTAAGAGCGTCTAGCAACATCACCCCATGATCGCCTAGGTATCACAGATAGTGCCTGCAAGAACCAGTTGGTCGTGGTTAGCGTACAGTATGGTCCTTTCAATCCATATATCCCGATCAGATCAACGACCTTTGGTAAATCGAGAGTCGCTATAGATCCGATAACTATGCATACATCTTGGAGATCAAATAGTGACATCGCGAGTGTAACTAGGTAAACCCATTTACCTAAAACACTTCTAGTACTCTGGCCAGAGATTTATACACTATTATCCCCTCAGATAGCATAGGATATCCACGCATGTCTGCGAGCGGTGAATCCTCGACAACGATGCATCGACTTCTACATGCATCGGGGTCTCACCCAATCCCACCGCCTAATGACCCCAAGTGAGTCGGAAAACGGGTCAAAGTGAGACGCCTATCATGTAGAGTCTGAATGAAGTTTCGAGTCGTGAGGACTAATCAGTACAACCAAGACCTCGGACTTATCCACTCGACAAATGGTAACCACTTGAAAAGTCCGAACGAGGGTAGTTCGATAGATCACCAGGTCACTATCTATCTGCATGCTCAGAACATCACAATGTTCCTTACCAATGAAACATGGTACTTCGCATCGCAGATACTAGTCTCGAGCTCGGGCGGCCTTATCCTCATTTTGACGGCCCAATCGACTAGGAACTAATTCAGAATACACAGTGACTATTAGATGTGTTTCATGATAGCCGTCATACCCACTATCACATATAACATACACTATAGTGCATTCTAGGTCTTAATCAATGCAATTTTTAATCATCATACAACACAATGAAAGTAAAGAATGACATAAACAAATGTGAATATCATATATAAATATTGTCATATACAAGAGTCTATAAACCCACATGCCACAAGTTGGCTAGTTGGGCATCTACTCTAACACTCTGATCCTTCTGCTGAAAGGCCTGCCTCTTCTGCTGTCTTTCTTCATCAACATCTTTCCAGTCTCTTTCAATTCTCAGGGCTCTATCCACTGCTTCTCTGTAAGTCTTGGGCACAGATAGCCTAACGTTCATCTTGAACATAGGCTTCAATCCTTCCACAATGCGGCTTAACTTTTCTTCTGGGTCGTTACCTATCAAAGGAACAAAGTACACCCTCTTTCAAATGCCTTTACATACTCTTGTACGGTCATGCTCCCCAGTTTCAGGGTCAGAAACTCCCTCTTCAATTCAGACCTCTTGTCTGCTGTGAAGTATTGCTCAAAGAATACCTGTTTGAAATCTGTCCAAGTAAGGTTCAATAAATCCACAGACACAGAAGCTCATTCCCACCAAATCATGTCTATGATAAAAGACAACAACAGCTAAGACACAGAAAATGTTGTCCATAGATAAACACTTCACCACCAAACTGTCTCAGCTTCCACCTTCCGCTTGTCCCTCAACTGTCTCACCTGCACCATTTTAAAAGCTAATGAGCCTAGAGGCTCAGCAAGTAAAATCTGAATAATAACAAAGTCATTTAACGCAGACAGACATCTGAACATTTACATAACCGAGTTTAAAGGAATTTCATTTAAAAATAAGAATTCTTTTGTAAAGTTTCTTTAAACTTTCTTTCTTGAACTTTCTTCCGTAACTTGGATGCGGGGACAATAACCCAGTCCCTTCATTATTTTCTTAAACTTTAGAATTTATGGCTTAGAAGCTCTCCTTAGGTCCAATGTGCACTTGATCAAATGACTTCTGATATCAGTTCTAGCATATAGCTCATTGTGAAGAGGTAACCGATATATGGATGACTGCTCACCCTTCCTTTATGAAAGGGCAACTGACATATGGACAGTTTCTCACCTTTCCTTTATGACCGTCTGTTATCTATACCATAAATCCTTAAAATAAACTTTTGTTCCTTTAAACTGCTTATCCTTTGAAATCTTCTTTGAAAATCATCAGGGTTCACTTTTTTTAAAACCCGCTTCCCATTTTAAAACTTACTGAGTATCAGATTTGACTACTAGAAAACAATCGCTGAAATAGAAACTTATTTCTCTAAAAGAAATTGTACTGGAAAGCAAAACAGATTCCTCAGGTGGAACATAACATTGAACATATGTGACAACAAGGAACAGTACTGTTAGCGTGGAACAGATCCGACTATGAAAATTACATCGCTAACATTGAAACAGATGTCGTAGGTCAACTCAGATGTCAACGCAGGAACAGTGTTTGGAAAAGAAATAGATGTATCTAATGGAATAGTGTTTAGAAATAAAACAGCTGCGACTTGGTCAACTCAGATGTCAACGCAACTAAGTTGGTCAACTCAGATGTCAATGAATAATCGCAAGGGACTCAACAGTGAAGTATTCAATACTGTGAAATCTGACCAAAATCTGATGTGTAGAGAAAACACGTTTCTGAATTGAAAACTCCTGATTTAATTAAAAGATTTATTCGCTAACATAGGAAGCAAAGTCTGAATAAGAACTTGGTGCTGCAACACCACGAACGACATCTACGATACCAGTTCTGCCTATCAAACCAGACTTAGTTTCTGATTCGACTAGCATCTCCGATTACATAGAGTCAAGCTCAGATGTTACCATTCACCAGAAGCAAAAACATTCATGAAAATACGTGACTAAAATCTGAACTCCTCAGTACTTTGAAACATCTTCAATCTTTCTTAAAACATTCTGGAAAACTTTGGAAGCAGAAAACATAACTTTGAACCCAGTCTTTCTTTCTTAAACATTTCTGAACATAAGTAAACATGAACTTAAACATAACTTTAAACATACAGGCAAGCAGGTCCATGAAATGAGAAAAATCAATATATGCTTCAAATGGTGTAGCAATGGATCAACTTTTACTTGACTTTGAACTGAGCTTTACGACAGCAGTTTATTCCTGCAGAGTTCCTTCTCCTCAAGCAACACCACGAGCTTCTTGGGAGATATTTGAGAGAACAGAAAAGAATTTTCTATTTGCAAGTGAAAAATGAACTTTTCCTTCGTAACATGTATTTATATGGGAGGGATTAGTGGCAGGTGAGGTGTAATCATTAAGCATGACAAACCTTACCTAATGTTGTGAATTTTAGTAAAATTTCCCTCTCAATATTCAATTTTCAAATCTACCAAACCCTTTTTAAAAGAAATCATTTTGTCCTCCTTAAGATCATTTAAACAAGTTTCTAAAATCTGCTCGTGCATTGCGCTTGGAGTGTCATCTGCTGGAACTTGCTGCGTCGTACTTCAATTCTGAAATCAATAAAACCAGCTTTCATAAAATAGCTTATGCTAACATTAAAGTTGTCATTTTGACCCTTGAAATAAGTAAGATGCATATATATGGTCCTATGGATTTTGGGGCGTTACAAGTGCCCTTGAATACACTGACGAAGAAGAGTGCCAAGTACATCTGGAGCCTAGAATGTCAGCACAGCTTCGACAATTTGAAGCAAACTCTCATATCAGCCCCTTTATTATCTATGCCATCTGAGCAAGGTAGTTTCACGATCTACACCAACACGTTCAAGCTAGGCTTAGACATCGTATTGATGCAGAATGACAAGGTTATTGCTTATGTCTCTAGACATCTGAAAGTGCATGAGCAGAATTACCCAACGCATGATATTGAGATAACATCAGTTATCTTTGCTCTCAAAATTTGGAGGCATTATCTTACGGAATAAGGCAAGATATTCACTAATCACAAGATTCTAAAGTACTTTTCATGCAGAAAGAACTGAACATAAGGCAGAGGAGATGGTTAGAGCTGGTGAAGGATTATGACTGTGAGAGTAGCTACCATCTGGGAAAAGCTAATGTTGTGGCCGCTGCATTGAGTAGGAAGACCGTAATTGTAGCTCATCTGTCAGTTACAGAGTCATTACAACGAGAGATTCAGAGTTTTGGGCTACAGGTTTACATTGGGGAGAGTGCCTAGAGTTTGATGGATGTACATCCTACTCTACTAGATCGCATCATCGATGATCAGTCTTGTGATAGGAAGTTGCAGAAGTGGATACTGAGGGATGACGAGAAGGGCTGTGGACTTTACACCTTGAGCGATAGGATTGTGATGTATGGAGGCCGATTTTGGGTCCATACAGGTGATGTGCTAAGATAGTTGATTATGACAGAGGCTCATGCGTAACCTTATTCTATTCACCCAGGAAGTAAGAAGATGTACAGGGATGTGCATCAGTTGTATTGGTGGCCGGGTGTGAAATGAGATATCAACCGTTTTGTATTCGAGTGTTTGACTTGCCAGTAGGTCAAGTCATAACATTAGAGACCCGCTAGGCTGCTGAAAACCACTCCCTATTACTATCACACCGTTGAATGATGCTAATTACATTATAGCACAAATTCTCAACCACAAGAACATCGTTGACAGTGAAGATACCATGGATAAGCTTGCCCTTACCCACAATGTTACCATTTGAATTGTTACCAAATGTGATCTTGGGTCCACTAGATGAATTCAGTTCTGATAACAGCTTTGGGTCACCTTTCATGTAGATTGCTTCAGTCATGGGATCTGTTATACCTGCAATAAAAAAAAAACAAAATTTGGTACCCTTTAGTTTTAATTGGTTCCAGGTTTTATTAGACCCTCTGGGACCAACACTCGGATAAAATATAACAGTTCTAACAATGTGTGCCTCCAGGTAAGTGTGTGATCTGTCTGTGCTCTATGATCTGATATGCGTCTGATGTACAACGTTTTTACCTTGAGATCTGGGCTTATAATACTTAGGGCTGTACTGTTTGTCCGTCACAAAAGCATGAGAGTGTTGTCTTGGCTTTTTAGCACAAGATTTGGGATTACCCCTAGTCTGTTCAATTCATTTCTTAAGCCACTCTCCTGTGGCTTTTCAGGAGCAACATATCCTATGACGCAGTATTTACCTTGCTAGTTCGGAGGCTTAGCAGTAATCTGTGACTCATCAGATTTTATCTCATCAAATTGTTCCATGCTGGATTCACATAATTCTTTGTTTGAAATTTATATTTCTCCAGCTTTGGATGATTACTTGTCTCGCTATGCCTCTTTCATAACTCTCATAACCCAACCCAGACCTATCAATGGGTGGCTTAAGAGCTCCTTTCAATATCTGTAGAGATGCAGACGACTTGGTCCAGGAACTTATAATTTCAGCTAAGCGCTGATTTTTATTCATTATATCATGAGACCCGTTTCTCAGATCCTCATTCTAACTTTTTAGCTTACTTAGAGCTGTCTGTAGATCTTTTGAGCCATGAACTTTTGTTCTCTTCAGCGACCAGTACTTTCTCGCTCCTTTTCTTTCTGTAGAACTTCTTTTCCTTCTTGTCTTTACTACTGCGATCTGGTTGCCTCTTAGCGTCCTACTTGGTTCTCTAGCAATCCCCAGCATAGTGACCAGATCTACCATAGTTATAACATTTAAAATCAGAATAGGTGGTAGAATCCTTTTTGACGAATCAAAAGAGTTGAGTTTAGAATTGTTTTTCCGCATGAATTTTCCAAACTTCTTCACGAAGAGAGACATAATGTCGTTGCTGAGCTCTTCAGCTGATTCTATGAGAGCTCTGTTCTGGAATGGTTGTAGTGAGAATCGTAGGTTGGGATGTAGAAGGTTCTGATTTAGCTCTTGTTTCCAGCTCGAACTCATATGCCTTTAGATTTGTGAATAGGTTATGAAGCTACATCTTATTGAGTTCCTTTGACTCCCTCATCGTCATTGCCTTTACATCCCACTCCTTGGGAAGTGCTCTCATAACCTTCAGGGCGAGCTACCTATTACTATATTCTTTTCCAAGACTGATGAGCTCGATCACCACTGAGTTGATCCTCTCATAAAACTCAGTCATAGTCTCTCCGGGCTTCATATTCATCGACTCATACTTCTGCTGGGCTACTGTAATCTTGTTACCCTTGGTTTGCTCATTGCCCTCGCTGATTTGGATCAACTTCTCCTCTATTTTTTTGGTCGTGGCGTAGGTCTTGATCTTACTGACATATTCTTTTCCAATGTATTGTAGAGAATATCCTTTCCCACGTTGTGTGAGACCCGAAAGATTATTGGATTAATTAAGTTAATTAATCAGGTTTATTATAGACCAGATTTGGCGCGGACAGATCTGATGGACCAGATTTGAGCTGGTATGCTTGGTGAACGTATCGTGTCAGTATGAATATTAGAAACAACTCTAGAATGATGGAGAATTTTGTGGGAACGTGATCAGATTTGAGAATTGGTGGTGAAATCTGGTTGCCATTCTGAGCATGCTATTTGAATATCATGCGCGGGTAGCAAAGCGATGTCGTTTGGGAGAAACCAGATTTGAGTTGCGCTAGTGGCTGGTAATGCACGGACCGGCGAGGTTCATGGTTTTGGTGTAGATCGGAGCGGTTCATGATTTCCAGATTTGACTGGTCTGTGTACATGAGATCTGAGTGTTCTAGTTTAGTGCAATGCGATGCCGTTTAGCGAGACATGTGTATGAGCTTGTGGGATTTTTGTACGATGTCGTTTAGAAGAACCAGCTGAGATGTGATATCTGGATTGTGGTGCGATGCCGTTTTGAGGAATCAAATCTGTTGCGAGCTAGTCGCTATGAGCATGTTCTTGTGCGACGTCGTTTGGTAGTAGCCCGCTGGTTTAGAGTATGGTCCAGATCTGGAGTGGTACTCAGATCTGAGTTCGTATCAGCTGTGAGTTCTGTTTTGTCGGTGGCTACTGTTCATAAGATTTGGGGAGATTTAAGTTATATTTATTGACTTTGACTATGGTCTCGCAATTATTTTTCCCAACACTTAGAAAATATATCTTATCCCGACATCGAACTCTATTCTATCGCGATACCCTAGTTACTGTTCACTGAACCTTATCTTCTCTGATTCTCGGCGGTAGTCGGTGTAGCTTGGAGCAAGGGTGGTGGCGTTGGACTCCTCTTGCCAAGACCTGTGAGACCCGAAAGTTTATTGGATTAATTGAGTTAATTAACCGGGTTTAGTATTGACCAGATTTGGCTTGAACAGATCTGGGATGAGCCAGATTTGAGCTGGTGTGCTTGGTGAAGCTATCGGGTCCGTATTGGTGTTTAGAGCAGCTCTGGAAAGTTAGAGATTCTGCGAAGTAGGAATCAGACTTGAGTGTTGGTCAATGCGGGTCAACTGTATTCAGATCCTGTAATCAGATCTGGTAGTCGCGCATTATTTTGGGCGCACAGGTGGAATATATTGTGCGGGTAGCAAAATGTTGTCGTTTGGAAAGTATCCAGATTTGAGTATGAGCGAGTTGTTAGTCGTGCATGGACAGATCCGGTTCTTAGTTCCGGTTTGTGCTGTGGGGTAGATCGGTGCGGTCCAGTGGCTTTTAGATTTGATTAGGTTTTGGGAGTCAGATCTGAGTGTTCTGGCGTGGATGCGATGCGACGCCTTTTAGTGATTCAAACTTGGATAGCGGGATAACGTGTCCTTGTGAGAGATCAGTCTTTGGTGCGACATCGTTTGGATAAGTTCCAAATCTATTTGGACGTAGAGTTCAGATCTGGAGTGATTCTCAGATCTCAGTTGGGATCAGCTTTGGATCTTAAGTTGTCGGTGGCTGTTGTCTATCAGATATGGGGACTTAAGTATATATTGAGTACTTTGACTTCGGTCTCGCCATTATCTCTTTCCGACACTTAAAAATATTCTTGTAACCTTACCCTGTCGCGATACCCTAGCTACTGTTCAACGAACCTTATCTTCTCCGATTGCCTGCGGTAGGCAGCTCCGACGGAAGCAAGAGTGGTAGCGCTGGACTCCTCTTTCCGAGACCTTTCTTCCTATACCTCTTTTAGAGACTTTAGAGGAGCTGGAGGTGGATCGTGAAGACATCTCCCTTATGTAGTCTGTTAGCATAAGCGTCGGATTAGTCCTGCCGTTCAGGTAGATTGTTGGATAAGTGTTAGCTCTATCCTAGTGCTTCGTTTAGAGCTGTTTTTTGAACTAGAGTAGTAGAACCGAGCTGGTGGAGATCGTAGCTCTCAGTTCTTAAGTTCTGTGTTATTGTCCCTGAGCCTGTATTGTGTTATTGGTTATTTCAGATTCGGTTGCTCGGGACTTCGTTTGTGGTAATTATATCTCAGAACTGAGGTACGGATGTGAGATTGTTTTACAGCGTTGGATGTGGCATGGATATATGTGTTTGCTTGCTGATCTGCTGTATTGTGTATGCTATTCGTTGGCTGTTGTATCCTGTTGCATTCTGTTGCATGAGCATACATGCATTTTTCATGTTGAGCTCAGATCTTGTTTAGCCGTGCCTTGTATTCTTGATCTGTGTGTACCAGGATGCTTGAACTGGAGGACGATGCTGGGATCCGGATCACACCTCCCGACGAGGCAGCGGAAGAACAAATAAAACTGCCGAGAGACGATCAATACGATAAAACGAAACAAATCTATGACATTCATAGGGCGTTTAGAATCTCTACCTTGCTGGCAACTCGTGCCTGGCTCCGAACGGTTTCGTAAAGAAAACGGCACTTCACGGTAGGCGGCGGTAGATATCATCAATCAGGTCCATGACCGGAGATGGGATTCCTTCGTCAGCCTGCACTAGAAGGCCTGACGAGATCTGCACGGACGGATTCTTCTCGTCAAATTTGGCCGGAACAATTTCCGGCGAGCGGCGCACGGGGGCGGCGGCGGCGGCGTGAGGCTTTGAGGAGAAGGGGCGGCGGCTCTAATGGTTAGGGTTAGGGTTTAATGTGTAGTGTATTATGAAGTCTAGGTTTAGGCTTAATTAAATAGAATTAAGGATGGACTTGGACCGGCCCAACGGGCCCGGGTCCAACTGATGAACATTCAGTTCATCCCCATCACCGAGACATCATTATAACTCCGATCGCCGATCAGATCGGACTGATCCACTTAGTTTCCAAAACTGAATACTATGATCTGAAAAACCATTTTTCAGAACCCCAGTGCAAAATGACCGTTTTTCCCCTCAACATCGGCAAATCACGATTTGACCTCTGTTGACCTTTTAGGAAGTCGCACTCCCAAAATCCTCTTCGTATGCTCAACACATTGAGCTGAGTATCCGTGCGGGAATCTTCGAATCCAGTACTTGTGTGACCCTCAATGGTTCAGGAATACAGCTAGCCGTGGGCCCACAACCATTGTGGCTCCGGAATCACAATTCCGGACTTGCCCAACGGATCATGGTAAGAGCGTCTAGCAACATAGCCCCATGATCCCCTAGGTATCACTGATAGTGCCTGCAAGAACCAGTTGGTCGTGGTTAGCGTACAGTACGGTCCTTTCAATCCATATATCCCGATCAGATCAACGATCATTGGTAAATCGAGAGTCGCTATAGATCTGATAGCTATGCATACATCTTGGAGATCAAATAGTGACATCGCGAGTGTAACTAGGTAAACACATTTACCTAAAACTCTTCTAGTACTCTGGCCAGAGATTTATACACTATTATCCCCTCAGATAGCATAGGATATCCACGCATGTCTGCGAGCGGTGAATCCTCGACAATGATGCATCGACTCCTACATGCATCGGGGTCTCACCCAATCCCGACACCTTATGACCCCAAGTGAGTCGGCAAACGGGTCAAAGTGAGACGCCTATCATGTAGAGTCTCAATGAAGTTTCGAGTCGTGAGGACTAATCAGTACAACCAATACCTCGGACTTATCCACTCGACAAATGGTAACCACTTGGAAAGTCCGAACGAGGGTAGTTCGATAGATCACCAGGTCACTATCTATCTGCATGCTCAGAACATCACAATGTTCCCTACCAATGAAACATGGTACTTCGCATCGCAGATACTTCTCACAATCTCGGGCGGTCTTATCCTCATTTTGACGGCCCAATCGACTAGGAACATGTTCAGAATACACAGTGACTATTAGATGTGTTTCATGATAGCCGTCATACCCACTATCACATCTAACATACACTTAAGTGTATTCTAGGTCTTTACTCAACGCAATTGTTAATCATCATACACACAATGAAAGTAAATAACGGCATATAAAAGAATGCGAATATCATATTTTAAAGATTGTCATATACAAGAGTCTATAAACCCACACGCCACAAGTTGGCTAGTTGGGCATCTACTCTAACAATCTCCCACTTGCCCTAAAGCCAACTGCTCATCAGACGCAGTCCCATTGTTTCGCGATGTTTTTCAAACAACGGTCCAGGCAAGGGTTTCGTAAGTGGATCAGCAACGTTTTCCGTAGAGGCGACTCTCTCAACTGCTATGTCACCTCTAGCCACAATATCCTGGATTATGTGGTATTTCCTCAGTATATGTTTGGATCTTTGGTGAGACCTAGGCTCCTTTGCTTGCGCAATGGCACCCGTGTTGTCACAGTACATCGGGACTGGACCAACTCCATTAGGAATGACGCCCAACTCTTGGACGAAATTCCTTATCCAAACGGCCTCCTTAGCAGCAGCTGATGCTGCGATGTACTCAGCGTCAGTGGTTGAATCCGCGATGGTGTCTTGCTTGGAACTCTTCCAAGAGACAGCACCACCATTGAGCATGAATACAAATCCAGAGGTTGATTTCAAATCATCCACGTCACACTGGAAGCTAGAATCAGTGTAGCCTTCCAGTTTCAGTTCACCACCTCCATAGGACATGAACATATTCTTAGTCCTTCGTAAGTAATTAAGAATATCCTTCACAGCCTTCCAATGAAATTGTCCGGGGTTGGCCTGGTAGCGGCTCGTGACACTAAGAGCATATGAGACATACGGTCTAGTTGAGATCATGCCATACATAATACTACCTATTGCCGAGGCATATGGTACACGTGTCATACTCTCTTTCTCCTCATCAGTCTTTGGACACATAGACTTGGATAGAGTGACCCCGTGACACATAGGTAGGTGTTCTCTCTTGGACTCTTCCATAGAGAACCTCTTAAGTATGGTATCGATGTAGGTAGCTTGGGTGAGTCCGAGCATCCGTTTAGATCTATCCCGATAGATCTGTATTCCAAGAATATAGGATGCTTCACCCATGTCCTTCATCAAAAATCTACTAGACAACCATACTTTAGTTGACTGCAGCATTCCTACATCATTCCCAATTAGTAGAATGTCGTCAACATAAAGTACGAGGAATGTCACAGCGCTTTTAACTACCTTCTTGTAAACACATGGCTCCTCGGGATTCTTGATGAAACCAAATTCCTTAATTTTTTCATCGAATCTCAGGTTCCAACTTCGCGATGCTTGTTTGAGACCGTAGATCGATCTCTGAAGCTTGCATACCTTATGCTCGCTTCCAACAAATGTGAAACCCTCAGGCTGCGTCATATAGATCTCTTCCTTAATGTTACCATTAAGGAACGCAGTTTTCACATCCATTTGCCATATCTCATAGTCGTACCATGCGGCTATGGCTAACAAGATTCTAATTGACTTGAACATTGCGACTGGCGAAGAAGGTTTCATCATAGTCAACACCTTGCCTTTGAGTGTAACCTTTCGCGACCAGTCGTGCCTTGTAGGTCATTACCTTACCATCAGGCCCAAGTTTCCTCTTGTATACCCATTTGCACCCAATAGGAACAATTCCTTCGGGAGGGTTAACAAGAATCCAAACTTGGTTAGCATGCATTGAGTCAAACTCAGACTGCATTGCTTCAAGCCATAAATTAGAATCAGCATCGGAAATTGCCTCCTTTAAAGTTCTTGGATCAGATCCAACAACTTGATCACCTTGATCATCTTCAAGGAGAAAACCATATCTCTCAGGAGCTCTAGGAATCCTTTCGGAACTCCTAGGTGAGACCATTTCTGGTATTGGCTCTGGAGGTGCGGGAGACTCACCTGGTACTTCGATTAGATCTCGAACCTCTTCGAGTTCTACTATTTTGCCTTTTCTATCAAGTAGAAATTCCCTTTCCATAAATGTGGCATTCCTAGAAACAAACACTTTTGTTTCGCTCGGATAGTAGAAGTAGTATCCAATGGAATTCTTTGGATACCCAATGAAGTAGCATAAGATGGATCTCGTATCCAGCTTATCTCCCACTGTCTGCTTCACGTAAGCAGGACATCCCCAAATCCTCATGAATGAGTACTTGGGTGGTTTTGCCATCCATATCTCATATGGAGTCTTATCCACTGCCTTGGTGTCGACATTGTTCAACAACATTACCGTCGTTTCGAGCGCATAGCCCCAAAACGAGGTAGGAAGTTCAGTGAAGCTCATCATATATCGAACCATTTCCAACAAGGTCCGATTACGACGCTCCGCTACACCATTGAGCTGTGGTGTGGCTGGAGGGGTCCACTGTG
Organism: Dorcoceras hygrometricum; assembly: GCA_001598015.1. Lineage (NCBI taxonomy): Eukaryota > Viridiplantae > Streptophyta > Magnoliopsida > Lamiales > Gesneriaceae > Dorcoceras > Dorcoceras hygrometricum. The sequence goes on along the minus strand of KV000716.1, from coordinate 258,261 downwards.
AGAGAATCCCATTATCTTTTAGATAGTCTTGAAATTCAGCACTTAAGTATTCACCACCTCGATCGGATTGAAGTGCTTTAATACTTTTGCCTAATTGATTTTATACTTCAGCCTTGAATTCTTTGAACCTTTCAAAGTATTCAGACTTGTACTTCATTAAGTACAAGTACCCATACCTAGAGTAATCATCGGTAAACGTGATGAAGTATGTGTGACCGTATTTAGTACCAATACTAAATGGACCACACACATCAGTATGGATCAAATCCAATAGGCCTTCAGCACGCTCACCCTTGCTCTAGAAGGGTTGCTTGGTCATCTTTCCTTTAAGACAAGATTCATAAGTCGGTAGGGAGTTGATGTCTGACAGATCAAACAGGTCACTCCTAACTAACTTCTTCATCCTACTTAAGGAAATGTGACCTAGCCTAGCGTGCCAAAGTTGTGCTGGGTTCAAGTTATCGTGTTTCCGTTTAATCGTTGTTGTATGTGCTTCGACATCGCGAGTTGGAACGTCTTTTAATTTTAAGGTGTACAAATCATTTTCGCGTTCCCCAATTCCGATTAAACATTCATTCTTGTAAATATTGCAAATCGAATTAACTAACATACAAGAATATCCATCGCTATCAAGCATAGAAACAGAAATAATGTTCTTTATTAATTCGAGAACAAATAAAACGTTTCTCAATAACAACTTAAAATCAGAAGACAGAAATAAGTAAACATCTCCTATAGCTATAGCAGCAACCCTTGCTCCATTGCCAAGCCTCAAGTGGGTCTCACCCTCTCTCAGACGTCGGCTTCTTGTCATCACCTGCAAATCATTGCATATATGAGATCCACATCCGGTATCAAGTACCCAAGAAGTCGAATTAAGAGACATATTTATTTCAATATAGAACATACCTTTTACAGTTCGCAACTGCTCGAGGTACTCCTTGCAGTTCCTCCTCCAATGCCTAGCCTTGTGGCAGTGGTGGCAAACATCCCCGCTCTTGTTTGGTTTAGAAGCCTTTGCCTTTGGCTTCTTGGCGGATTTTTCCTCCTTCGCAGGAGCAGAACGCTTCTTGCTCTTGCGTCTGGGCCCCTTCTTTGCAGAGGAAGAAGAGTCCAGAAGAAGGACGGGTTTGTCCTTCTTTATGGTCCCTTCAAACACTACAAGCATGTTAACCACCTCTTCGAGGGTGGCTTCCAGCTTGTTCATGTTGAAGTTGACCGCAAAGGGGTCAAATGCAGCAGGCAGTGAGAGGAGAAGTACATCCACCGACAGCTCGTGTGGAAGTGCGATATCAAAGCCCGACAGCTTTTCAACGAGCCCAATCATACTAACCCCATGCTCGCGGACCAAAGTCCCATCGCGCATGCGGCTCGTCATCAGCTCCTTGACAGCCGTGAACCTCTCATGTCGAGAGTTCTCCCTCTTTATGGTCCCTTCAAACACTACAAGCATGTTAACCACCTCTTCGAGGGTGGCTTCCAGCTTGTTCATGTTGAAGTTGACCGCAAAGGGGTCAAATGCAGCAGGCAGTGAGAGGAGAAGTACATCCACCGACAGCTCGTGTGGAAGTGCGATATCAAAGCCCGACAGCTTTTCAACGAGCCCAATCATACTAACCCCATGCTCGCGGACCAAAGTCCCATCGCGCATGCGGCTCGTCATCAGCTCCTTGACAGCCGTGAACCTCTCATGTCGAGAGTTCTCCCCGTACAGCTCTTTGAGATGAAAAAGTATGTCAGCAGCATACTTCGTCTTCTCAAAACTCCGTTGCATTTCATTGGACATCGATGCCATCACATAGCACCGAGCTTTAACCTCGTCGTCCCACCATTGTTTAAGCGTTACCAGCTCCTCAGGGCTGATATCGGCAGGGGCAAACTTCGGAGGTCTCTTCTCTATCGAATAGAGAAGTTTCTCCGAAGCCAATACAAGATTGAGGTTGCGGAGCCAGTCTTGGTAGTTCAGACCGGTGAACCTGTTGCTATCCAGTATAGCAGCGAGCGGGTTTTTCATCGAAACCATTTTATAAGGATTAATACGGAAAGGAAAACGGACATACATTACTAACTATATATTAATAATCGCTAAGACATAAAACATGGTCATTAAGTTTTATGAATTACCCTCCCACTATTTTAACGATTTCACCACCCTCTAATGAAATCGAGAAAACAGGTTTCTTTAGTGGGTACACGGAGCCCAATCAAGCGATCATGGACCCGAATAATATCAGCCATCCATGACCCCAAAAAGGTAGTTTTCGATTGCAACCGGTGCAACCTCCATGTATTTACCTCACGTCCAGTAAGGGCCCAATAATATGACGCCGTTTACTATCACGTGTCAAGATGACCCATCAATGTTGAGTCGTGAAGGACGTTCCCTTTAATGTCCCCAATAATATGAGCCAACGTTAAAGGGAGTTCCAGCCGACTCACAACAGTTGTCAATGGCGTGGACAACTTTCCGGCATACATGACCCCCTCAATAATATGAGTCGGGCCATGTATACGGGCAGCATCGACGTACACCCATTGTTGATTGAAGGTAGGGAAATTTAAACAATTTTAAATACCCTTTAGTTTATCGAATAAACATTTTATCTTGATATAAGTTTTAAATCATATTTAAAACGAGAGATTATTATTTTGAAAAACTTTGGTCTCATGAAATTTATTTAAATCAAATTTAAAACATGCATCATGCGGATTCAACTAATCTAAATATCAACATATATAAATAAATATTGGGATGATCGATCGCGAGAGCTATGCGGTCCGTGGTTGCCAATCACGGACCTGGGTCCAATCCTAGGGGTAATGCAATATGCAATGCAATCCTATTACAAAGCTTTCCGGTTTTACAGATCTTCGGTCTTCAATATCTTGATCGTCATTGTCCACCGTCTTCGGATGTCCTCCCACTAAATCTAGTAATTTTACATTTAAATTTACCATGACAAATAAGGGATACATTTATCAAGTGGTGGGAACGGGCCACAAACAGGCCCACTTTAAATGATAATCAAAATATTAAAACAACCGAATCACAAAAACCTATCGCATACACCTAACAAATTGGGCACGGCTCTCGATCATCCCAATCATGCAATTAATCTAATTAACATGCATAAATTAAATAATCCTATTATTTATCGAAAAATCATATTTCAATTACGAAATCGTATTTTATAATAAAATCGTATTTTGTCGATAAAATCAAATTTTAATCAACAAATCATATTTCATTATAAAATCATATTTCATAATTAAAATCATATTTTGCTAATTTTAATTGTATCAAATTTGGCTTAAAACAATTCTAGGCCCCAAAACTTAAAATTTCAAAATCGACCAAAACGGGCCCGATATCGCATACCGGCCCGAAAACTTCACGGGCTGCCCGGGACAGGCCCGAACCAAAACCTAGAAGAATTCAGACCAGTCGTCACGACATCGCC
>KV000716.1:189207-253118 GCA_001598015.1 Dorcoceras hygrometricum | reverse complement strand
ATCACCGATCAGATCGGACCGATCGACTCAGTTTCCAAAACTGAATACTATGATCTGAAAACCATTTTCAGAACCCCAGTGACAAAATGACCGTTTTGCCCTCAACATCGGCAAATCACGATTTGACCTCTGTTGACCTTTTAGGAAGTCGCACTCCCAAAATCCTCTTCATATGCTCAACACATTGAGCTGAGTATCCGTGCGGGAATCTCTAATCCAGTACTTGTGTGACCCTCAATGGTTCAGGGATACAGCTAGTCGTGGGCCCACAACCATTGTGGCTCCGGAATAACAATTCCGGACTTGCCCAACGGATCATGGTATGAGCTTCTAGCAACATCGCCCCATGATCCCCTAGGTATCACTGATAGTGCCTGCAAGAACCAGTTGGTCGTGGTTAGCGTACAGTACGGTCCTTTCAATCCATATATCCCGATCAGATCAACGACCATTGGTAAATCGAGAGTCGCTATAGATCCGATAGCTATGCATACATCTTGGAGATCAAATAGTGACATCACGAGTGTAACTAGGTAAACACATTTACCTAAAACACTTCTAGTACTCTGGCCAGAGATTTATACACTATTATCCCCTCAGATAGCATAGGATATCCACGCATGTCTGCGAGCGGTGAATCATCGACAACGATGCATCGACTCCTACATGCATCGGGGTCTCACCCAATCCCGACGCCTTATAACCCCAAGTGAGTCGGCAAACGGGTCAAAGTGAGACGCCTATCATGTAGAGTCTCAATGACGTTTCGAGTCATGAGGACTAATCAGTACAACCAAGACCTCGGACTTATCCACTCGACAAATGGTAACCACTTGGAAAGTCCGAACGAGGGTAGTTCGATAGATCACCAGGTCACTATCTTTCTGCATGCTCAGAACATCAAAATGTTCCCTACCAATGAAACATGGTACTTCGCATCGTAGATACTAGTCTCGAACTCAGGCGGCCTTATCCTCATTTTGACGGCCCAATCGACTAGGAACATGTTCAGAATACACAGTGACTATTAGATGTGTTTCATGATAGCCGTCATACCCACTATCACATCTAACATACACTTAAGTGTATTCTAGGTCTTTACTCAACGCAATTGTTAATCATCATACACACAATGAAAGTAAAGAACGCCATATAAAAGAATGCGAATATCATATATAAAGATTGTCATATACAAGAGTCTATAAACCCACACGCCACAAGTTGGCTAGTTGGGCATCTACTCTAACAGAAGAGCGGGTAACTCCAGTATACCTCATCTCCCTGCTGGGATCTGTTAGCCAATATGAGCGGAGTGGGTAGCTCCCACACCTCATGAGTTGGACAACAGCGGGTTGAGTGAATTTTTTTGCATTTGGTACCATGTGTTGATACGAGTGGGTAACTCCCATATAATCACACTCCCTGTGGCCACTACTGTTCAGTTGATCTGTTGTCGTTGTTGAGCTGTTTCTAGAGATTCCTTTGGCTCCCTGCCTTCGGGTATAGCCTGGTCTCAAGCATAGCATTCGCATTTTATCTGTTGCTATCTTACTGCTGTTTTTTAGTTTCTCTCCGTACTGGGTTTGACCCCATGTCCCTCTGGGGCTGGTTATCTTGTTTGCCTGTGTGTGTTTTCAGGTTATCATCGTTTCATCGCTGGTCGTGGAGTTGATCCAGCTGGTAGTGCCCCAAGAGGTGGATAGAGTGTCCCAGTTATAGTAGATACATATTGTATTGTATTGTATCTATGTTGGTTTATTTGGGAGTCGCTCTATGTTGTATGCTAGCTGTGTTGTTTGGTTTTCAAACATGTAAAACCTTTATTTTGAATAACTTTGTATTTTAAATTATGTTTTAAAAATTCAGGCCATAAAGCGAAAATTTAGCCACTATTTTATTGCTTCCGCTATTGTTTATTGTGTGGTTTTACTCTGATTGAGTACGAGGCCTAACAAGACCGTTCTTTCTATACCTCTTTCGAAGGCTGTGGATAGCTAGAAGAGGAACGCGAAGTAGCAGCGGTGCGTCGTTGGTTAGTGCTCGAACAGATTTGCTTTTCCGTTCGGGCAGTTCTTTCGAGTAAGAGCTAGATCCTCCATTATGCTTTGTTTAGAGCTATCTGTTGTGCTAGAGGGGTAGGATAGAGCCGGTGGAGCTCGTAGCTCCCGTTCGTAGTTCTGTGCTACTGTCCCTGAGTATTGTCGTTGTTGTTGGCTTAGCAGGTTTCAGATCTGAGTGCTCGGGACTTCTGTGGTAATTGTAGCTCAAAAAGCTAAGGTACAGATGTGAGCTTGTTTTACAGCTTTGGGATAGGCATGGATATATGTGTATGTTGTTGGTGTGTTGTGCCGTGTATGCTATTCTGTTATTGATATAATCTGTCGCATCAGCATACACGCATTTTCCATGTTGCTCAGATCTTGTTAGCCGTGCTTTGTTATGCTAACATGTGAGTACCAGGATGCTTTGTAGAGGATGAGCGGCAATACCGTGAACCTCATCTCCCTGCTCGGTTGTTGTTAGCCGCTGTGAGCCGAGTGGATAGCTACCACACCTCATGAGATGGGCAAAAGCAGGTTGAGTGATCTGTTATGCATCTGGTACAGTGTGTTGAGACGAGTGGATAGCTACCATGACCTCACGCACCGTGGCCACTATCTTTCATTCTCTTGGTTATCAGTTGTTGAGCTATTCTTGAGTTCATTTGGCTCCCTGCTTCGGTTGTAGCCTGCGGTTGTTGCTTTCTGCTGTTCTCATGCATAGCACGTGCATTTCTAACTGTTGCTATTTGTTTGATGTATTATGCTGCTCTCCGTACTGGGGTTTGACCCCTGTCCCTCTGGGGCTGGATTGTATTGTTTGCCTGTGTGTTGTTCAGGTTATCTAGGTTTCACAGCTGGTCGTAGAGATGGCCTAGCTGGTGGTGCCCCGGGAGGTGGATAGAGTGTCCCAATTATATGTATTATATATATATATATATATATATATTAGGCAGTAGAGTCATCACCGAGGAATGCCCCGAGGATGTGATGTTCTATTGATAATTTGAGACTTATGTCTGGGAGTCACTCGATGCTTGTATTTGTTATTGTATATGTTGTTGTTGGTTTTCGGTTGTTGTAAAACTAATATTTGAGGATCAATGTATTTTTAAGCTATATTTTCTAAGTCAGGCCAAAGCGAAAAGTTTTAGCCACTTTTAAATGATTCCGCCGTTGTTAATTGCGTGGTTAATCTGTGTGTTGTGCACCGGGCCTGATATTTTTGGTATCAGAGCTTAAACTAGGATAAGCTCGAATTCTTTTGATCACACTTGAGTCTAGGAACTTTGTTGCTTGTTGCATGTGCTTGACTATGTGATATATTTGCTGTGTGATCTTACTATACTAGTGTTTGCCTAGATGCCGCCTAGATGTAGGGGTAGAGCTACCAGGCAGTTTCCGACTGAGTCTGAGGGTCAGAACGAGGACGGTGAGCGTAGTGTTCCCCTTCGTAGACGCGCTACACAAGTCGAGGATGAGGTAGATGAGCTGGCAGCCCGTGTGGACGACATGGAACTTGTGATGGCAAGGTTTCAGCGGATGAACCCTCAGACGTTCAATGGTGATGAGCCTACTTCCGATGCGGAATCCTAGTTGCAGCACATTACCGAATTGTTTGATCGCGTATGGTACGACGATGAGCGTAGGTTGAGTTTTGCTACGTTCCAGTTGAGGAGGAATTGCGAGCGCTGGTGGAGAGGTGCGTCACGAGCTCTCGAGGAGACTGGTGTTGGGATCACGTGGAACAGTTTCTGTATTGCCTTCCGACAGGAGTACATCCCAGAATCTTATGTTAACTCCAGGGAGCGTGAGTTTGATAACTTGGTTCAGGGAACCATGTCGGTGGGAGAGTATTTCCGAAGGTTTTCTTCTCTCCTTGCGTATGTTCCTCATGTTTCTAGCCGTGAGAGGACAAAGAGGAACAAGTTCATGGAAGGGCTGAATGAGGATCTTTACTCTTTGGTGTTGGAGAGTTCACCGACCAGCTATGTGGATGCGGTGGACAAGGCAATGGATATCGAAGAGGGATTGCAGAACCTGTTGGCGCATGGGCGGATCCGGATCCCGCTCCCGAGGCACAGTGGAAGATTTCAAAATTTTTGCACCGGGAACGGTCAATACATACTAAATACAGCAATAAAACATCCATAGGGTGTTTTATATTGGTACCTTGCTGGCGTCTAGGCGCCTGGCTCCGACCAATTTCACGAGGAAATTGGCACTTCAACGGTAGGCAGTTGTCGTTCTCCTAATCCGGTCCACGACTGAAATCATGATCCCTTCGTCGGTCTGCACTAGAAAACACGACGAATGTTTCACGGACGGAATCTCCTCGTCGAGACGGTCGGAACAAGTCCGACGACGATGACAGGCGGTGGCGCAAAAGGGAGGCGGCTAGCTCTAGGGTTTTGGACTTGTATTGTGTATGTAATGCAACCCTAGGGCCTATATATATAGAGGATACATGGGCTTGAACCGGTCCAATGGGCTTGGGTCGGGCCCAGGCCCAGGGTGAACATTCGTTTCAAGTCCATCACCGTGGCTCCATCATAATCCCGATCGACGATCAGATCGAACCGATATACACAGTTTATAAAACTGAGTATGATGATGCGAAAACAATTTTTCGGACCACCTAGTCCAAAATAGCAGTTTGGCCCCTGCAAGTTTCAAAGATAGTCAAACTAGCCCAAACTTTAGGGAAACTGCATTTTGACCCCTGTTTAATTTTAGGAAGTCGCACTTCCATCCTTCCTCCTCCTTTTCTCAACAAATTGAGCTTAATTTCCATGCGGGAATCGAGAACCCAGTACTTGTGTGACCCTCAATGGTTCAGGGATACAGCTAGCCGTGGGCCCACAACATGTGTGACTCCGAAACCACATTTTCGGACTAACCCATCGGATCATGGTAAAGCGCTTAGCAACATCGCCCCATGATCCCCTAGGTATCACTAATAGTGCCTGTCAGGCCTCGTGCTCACAACAGAGTAAAACTCAAACACACACGGAAGCTTATCAAAAAGTGGGTAAAATTTTCGCTTTTAGGCCTGACGGTTTAAAACATATAATTTAAAATACGACGATACTTAAAATAAGTTCCCAGGTTACTAAACCAATCAAAACAAGTATAGCATCAATACAATTAAACATGTATCAGACTCCACAAGGAAATACAACAACGAAGCACAGGGCATCTCCCCGGCTACAAGACTGATACATACATATATGCTATACGCTACTGGGACACTCAACCACCTCCTGGGGCTCCGCCAGCTGGTTTAAAGCCACGACCAGCTGTAAAACCTGGGTTTCCTGAAAACAACATAAACAAGGAAACAAACCAAGCCCCAGAGGGACATGGGGTCAAACCCCAGTACGGAGAGCAACTATAAATCAGCAATAAACAGCAAGAATAAAAATGCAGATGCTATGCATGATATGAGGGACAACATCCAAAGGCTACAACAAAAGAGAGGAAGCCAAAGAACGAAATGCATAGCTCAAAGGAAATCTGCAACAGTCTGTGGCCACGGTGAGTGCAAGAGTTTGGGAGCTACCCACTCGCCCCTACTCGCACACCAATACCAGATGCATCAAAACACAACCTGCCGTTGCCCAACCTATGAACTGTGGTCGCCTCAACAGGTCCACTCGGCGCATAGGGGCTAACAATACCTAGCAGGGATCGCATCCTGGTAGCATAGAACAGCAACAACAAAACAACGATGGCTGCAAAAGTTGGAAAGAGATGCAAATGCGTGTATGCGCATGCTGGAAATACAATAAGCATAAATCATATGCAAAGCACAATAACACCAGCAAGTATACACCACATGGCTCACGGCTATCTCACAACCGCAGCCTCACCAGGCAATAAGCACACGGCAGCCATCATACAAGCAACTACCATTTCATCCAAGCCATTCAAATGCTGCATTCAAAAGCTCAACCCGTACCTTAATTCCCACAAGAAACAAAGCAAGTCACGGCCTGCACAAATCTGTAACGACGCAACGCGCGAACACACAGTAGCTTCGAGCTTTCAATCCAGCCAACTATAGATTCCAAAATGGGTACGAGATGAAAGAGCTTCTCAAGAGGATTCCAATGCTACCTCAATCGAGAAAAACGGTGGCCGGAAACGACGGAAAAGGCCGGAGAAGTTCACGGTGAACAGTGCCAAGGGTTCGAAGAACAGAGGTCGAATGTTGGAAAATATTCTAAGTATGGGAACTGATATCACAATTCGAAGATCAAGTATTCCTTATATAATTCCCACAACTGCTGAATTCTGTTCTCAAAATCCACCGACAAAAACAGTCGACGCATCAATCTCCCAAACCAGTAGGTACCAACGAACCAGCAGGTACCAACGAACCAGCAGGTACAAGGAACCAACTGCTGATTCCCAAACAATGCTAAAACAAATCACAAAGGAAACCAACGGCTGGTTCTCAAAACGGCGTCGCGCCAACTTACTCAAATGACGTCGCTTAGGATACGCAATTTTTACTACCAACAGCTGGGTATCCAGTCGCAAGAACAAAGCAACGCATAACACTTCTCTCTGCTGGTACCAGTCGCAACATCGAAACGCAGCGTTGCAACTAACTCAAACGACGTCGCTCCGCTGACGTCATCATATCTGGTGGCAGCACTCGCTAAATACCAGCAGCAAGCTACAGTAACGAACAAATCTCTCGTAGCTGGACAATCAGTCGCAACATCCAAACGACGACGTTTCCTCTCGAGCTACAGGAATGTTGACCCGCGTTGACATCTGCTTCTGCTGAACAACCAGCAGACACACACACGCAATTCCACCAGCTGGTACCAGACGCAACATCGAAACGACGTCGCGCCAACTAATCTAAACGCAGTCGTTTTAGCCCTCAACGCAAATACACTAATGCATCTGCTGATTACAACACGCGCAACCAGACTTCACGCAAACGATGGCGTTTCATACCCTGCGTTGTGTATGTAATGCAACCCTAGGGCCAATATATATAGAGGATACATGGGCTTGAACCGGTCCAATGGGCTTGGGTCTGGCCCAGGCCCAAGGTGAACATTCGTTTCAAGTCCATCACCGTGGCTCCATCATAATCCCGATCTACGATCAGATCGAACCGATCTACACAGTTTACAAAACTGAGTATTATGACGTGTAAACAATTTTTTGGATCACCTAGTCGAAAATAGCAGTTTGGCCCCTTCAAGTTTCAAGGACAGTCAAACTAGCCCAAACTTTAGGGAAATTGCATTTTGACCCCTGTTTAATTTTAGGAAGTCGCACTTCCATCCTTCCTCCTCCTATGCTCAACAAATTGAGCTTAATTTCCGTGCGGGAATCAAGAAACCAGTACTTGTGTGACCCTCAATGGTTCAGGGATACAGCTAGCCGTGGGCCCACAACATTGTGACTCCGAAACCACATTTTCGGACTAGCCCATCGGATCATGGTAAAGCACCTAGCAACATCGCCCCATGATCCCCTAGGTATCACTGATAGTGCCCGCAAGAACCAGTCGGTCATGGTTAGCGTACAGTACGGTCCTTTCAACACATATATCCCGATCAGATCAACGACCATTGGTAAATTGAGAGTCGCTAGAGATCCAATAACCATGCATACATCTTAGAGATCAAATAGTGACATTACCCTAGGTAAACCCATTTACCTAAAACACATCTAGTACTCGGGCCAGAGATTTATCACACTATTATCTCCTCAGATAGCATAGGATATCCACGCACAAAGTCGAGCGGTGAATCCTCGACAACTAAGCATCGACTCCTACCTGCATCGGGACCTCACCCAATCCCGCCACCTAATGACCCCAACTGAGTCGGTAAACGGGTCAAAGTGAGGCACCTATCATGTAGAGTCTCAATGAAGTTTCGAGTAGTGAGGGCTAATCTGTACAACCAAGACCTCGGACTTATCCACTCGACAAATGGTAACCACTTGAAAAGTCTGAACGAGGGTAGTTCGATAGATCACCAGGTCACTATCCATCTGCATGCTCAGAACATCACAATGTTCCCTACCAATGAAACGTGGTACTTCACATCGCAGATGCTAGTCTCAAGCTCAGGCGGCCTTATCCTCATTTTGACGGTCCAATCGACTAGGAACGTGTTTAGAATACACAGTGACTATTAGATGTGTTTCATGATAGCCATCATCTCCACTATCACATCTAACATACACTATGGTGCATTCTAGGTCTTTATCCAACGCAATTGTTAACATTATAAAATAATGAAGATAAAGAATGCCATATAAGAATACGAATTTCATAAATAAAGATCGTTTTACAAAGAGTCAACAAGAACCCACATGCCACAAGTTGGCTAGTTGGGCACCTACTCTAACAGAACCATAGGTCTCGTGTTAGGCCGCAAGTTGTGAAAGGTAACCGTCCCATGGTTATGGGGGTTCAGCCATACCAGAAGTCTCAGTCATCCCAACCATCTCAGCAGGCAGCCCAAAAATCTGGACGCCACAGGTTTAGGCCTCGTGGTCATCAGTTCAAGAAGAAGTCGGGTTCTAGTTCTTCTGGTTCGGGCAGTTCTAGCAGCAGTAGTCCCATGGCTGATTTCTGTGGTTAGTGTGGAGGAAGGCACTCTTCGATGCGGTGTGTTGGAGCGCCAGGTGCATGCAATAATTGCGGGAAGTATGGACATTTTGTGCGAGTGTGTCCTTTGACTGCATCTTAGCACATCGTTGCCCTACCGCAGGGTCATCCAGGAGGATATTCTAGGGGTCGTTCTTTCCCTGTTCAGCAGCATAGAGTGGGGGAGACTCAGCATAGGCCGTTTCAGTAGCCTGGTCCTTCTCGTTTTGGACAGTCTTTACCAGCCTCATTTATCAGGACCCCAGCATGCCCAAGTGAATGCCATGACTAGGGAACAAGCAGAGGGCACGCCAGGAGGAGTGATCGTAGGTACTTGCTCTGTCTTTGATTTTCCAGCACGTGTATTGTTTGATACTGGAGCATCACATTCATTTATAGCTGATGCATTTGTGGTGGAGCATGGTTTGCATACCACTTCTTTATGTGATGTTGTTTCCATTGCGAATCCTGCCGGCGCGGGCCTGTTTTCCCAAGAGATTTTGTTGAATGGAATCCTTAGGGTTGGTGAAAACTCCTACAGTGTCTACGTTAACAAAGGATACTGTAACAAGAAAAGTGCTTACTCCAACAGATGCTCCTTCTTTCACAAATGAGTCTGGATATCTTCCTGAGACTGGTATCCTTACTTAGGGTATTACCCCAGCAGGGTCTACTCTCACTGCGATTATGAAATCTCGACGCGCTACCAAGCTGCGCCACATCCCTTCAATTGTTCTATAGTGTCATTGTAGAGAATTCCTGTTTTGTTTTCCATATCCCTAGTTCTTGCAGTGAGAAACAATATAGCAAATTTGATTTGGTTAGTGATGTGGGATTTCGATTGCATAGTGGGAATGGACGTGTTGTCTAGCTATAGGGCCATCGTGGATTGTTTCCATGGTTCTGTGCATTTTCGGACCCAGTTTGGCGAGAAATGGAATTTCTACGGTCACGATTCCCAATCGAAGATTCCTTTGATCTCTGCCATGGATATGTTTAGCATTCTGTAATTGGAGAGCGTAGGATTTATGATCTATGCTTTAGACGCATCCTTTTCGTCATGTGTGGGGCTAGGTGAAATCCGTGTCGTTCATGATTTCCTTACGTGTTTCCTAAGGAGATTCCTGGTTTTTCTCCGAGAAGGGAGATCGACTTTAGCATTGAGCTGGTGCCTGGTACATCTCCTATCTCGCGTACCCCATATCGTTTAGCACCAGCCGAGTTGAGGGAGCTTAAGGTACAGCTTAGAGACTTGTTAGAGAAAGGCTTTATTAGGCCAAGTATGTCACCGTAGGGAGATCCTATATTGTTTGTGAAAAGAAGGATGGATCGATGAGGATGTGCATTGATTTTTGGCAACTTGATAAGGAGACAGTGAAGAATAAGTACCCTCTACCGAGGATCGATTATTTGTTTGATCAACTTCAGGATTCAGCTGTGTTTTCTAAGATCGATCTACGTTCGGGGTACCATCAGTTACGCATTCGAGAGGAAGATGTTTCAAAAACTACGTTTCGTACGAGGTATGGGAATTATGAGTTTTTGGTTATGCCATTTGGTTTGACGAATGCCCCTGAAGTTTTCATGGATTTGATGAATCGAGTCTTTCGAAAATTCATCGATCAGTTTGTGATTGTGTTTATCAATGATATTTTGGTGTATTCAAAGACTCCAATGAGAACAAAGAGCATTTGATGTTGGTTCTCCAAACCCTTCGAGACTCACAACTGTATGATAATTTCCCCAAATGCGAGTTTTGGTTGGATAGAGTGGTATTTCTGGGTCATGTCATTTCAGCTGCAGGTATATATGTTGATCCCAGTAAGGTAGAGGCTGTTGTGAACTGGGAACGTCCCAAGAATGTTTCAGAGATTTGTAGCCTTTTGGAATTGGCTAGCTATTATCGCTGCTTTATCGAGGGATTTTCTAGTATAGCTAAGCCTATGACGCAGTTGACCCAGAAAGACAAGAGGTTTTTTTGGACGGAACAATCTGAGAACAGTTTCCAATTGCTCAAAGAGAAGCTAACTTCAGCACCTGTGTTGGCTTTGCCTTCAGGTTCCGATGGTTTTGTGGTGTGTTTGGATGCTTCGCTTAATAGATTGGGTTGTGTGTTGATGCAGAATGGTCGAGTCATTGCGTATGCTTCTCGTAAGTTGAAACCGCACGAGACTCGATACCCAGTTCATGATTTCGAGTTGGCAACCGTGGTCTTTGCCTTGAAGATTTGGCGCCACTATCTGTATGGCGAGCAGTTTGTGGTTGTATATAGACCACAAGAGTCTTCATTATATTTTCTCTCAGTCATATTTGAATATGAGACAGCGTAGATGGATGGATCTTCTTAAGGATTTTGATTGTGAGATTCAGTATCAGTCTGGTAAAGTGTTGCTGATGCATTGAGCAGGAAAGCTCAAGTGTCCATGCTTGCTTCGTTACAATCTCGAAGGTTCATGAGCCTGAGCACTACTGGTTGGCGTTTTTACCCAGGTGATGTCTATGTTGTGGTATCTTCTTTTCAAGTGGAGCCACAGATTGTTGCGAATATTAGAGCAGCTCAGAGAACAGATCCATATATCCATGAGCTGAAGTTGAAGGCCAGAGCTGGACAGTTGGAAGATTATTCTGTCTCATCTGATGGTTGTTTGAGATTTCGTGGCAGGTTGGTAGTGCCAAATATGATTGATTTGAAGGAGGAGATCTTGAGGGAAGCACATTGTAGTAGACATAGTGTCCATCCTGGTGCAAGGAAGATGTACCATGCCTTGAAGCCACACTTTTGGTGGACATGTTTGAAGAGTGATGTTGCTGATTTTGTTGCGCGTTGTCTGAATTTTCAGCAAGTTAAGGCAGAAAGGATGAGACATGGTGGTCTATTGCAAAGTTTGGAGGTGCCCCAATGGAAATGGGAGCATGTAGCAATGGATTTTGTTACACATTTGCCTCGTTCCAGTCGAGGATGTGATGCTATCTGGGTTGTGATAGATAGACTTTCGAAGTCACAACTTCATTCCCTATAGTATTAAGCATTCTTTGAAGAAGATGTCGAAGTTGTACATAGATTTCGTGGTGCGTTTGCATGGTGTGCCTGTGTCCATTTTTTCAGATCAAGATCCGAGGTTTACTTCCAGATTTTGAAAGAGTTTGCAAACAGCTTTGGGCATCAAATTGGCTATGAGTATAGCCTAACATCCCCAAACCGATGGAAAATCTGAGAGGACTATCCAGACTTTGGAGGATATGTTGAGAACTGTTGTAATGGATTTCAGTGGTAGCTGGCAAGATTCGTTGTCTTTGGTTGAGTTTTCATATAATAACAGCTACCAGGTGACGATTGGCATGGCGTCATTTGAGGCATTGTTGTTGTCTTAGCAGGTTTCAGATCGGAGTGCTCGAGACTCTTATTGTGGTAATTTTAGGTCAGAAAGCTAAGGTACGGATGTGAGCTTGTTTTACAGCTTTGGAATAGGCATGGATATATGCGTATGTTGCTGGTGTGTTGTGCCGTGTATGCTATTGTGTTATTGATATAATCTGTCGCATCTGCATACACGCATTTTCCATGTTGAGCTCAAATCTTGTTAGCCGTGCCTTGTTATGCTAACCTGTGAGTACCAGGATGCTTTGTTGAGGACGAGCGGCAGTACCGTGACCCTCATCTCCCTACTGGGTTGTTGTTAGCCGCTATGAGCCGAGTGGATAGCTACCACACCTCATGAGTTGGGCAACAATAGGTTGAGTGATCTGTTATGCATCTGATACAGTGTGTTGAGACAAGTGGATAGCTACCATGACCTCACGCATCGTGGCCACTATCTTTCATTCGCTTGGTTATCAGTTGTTGAGCTATTCTTGAGTTCCTTTGGCTCCCTGCTTCGGTCGTAGCCTGCTGCTGTTGCTTTCTACTATTCTCATGCATAGCACGTGCATTTATATCCGTTGCTATCTGTTTGCTGTATTATGCTGCTCTCCGTACTGGGGTTTGACCCCTGTCCCTGTGGGGCTGGATTGTTAGGCAGTAGAGTCATCGCTGGGGAATGCCCCGAGGATGTGATGTTCTATTGCTAATTTGAGACTTATGTCTGGGAGTCACTCGATGCTTGTATTTGTTATTGTATCTGCTGTTGTTGGTTTTCGATTGTTGTAAAACTAGTATTTGAGTATCAATGTATTTTTAAGCTATGTTTTCTAAGTCAGGCCAAAACGAAAAATTTTATCCACTTTTAAATGCTTCCGCCGTTGTTAATTGCGTGGTTAATCTCTGTATTGTGCACCGGGCTTGACACGTTCTCTAGATTTGCCTTTTTATTGTCTTCAAAATTCCACTCATCTGGGATTCTCAACCCACTGTGTTGCACCGACAGTAATGACTAAAACTATATTTGGCTTCATAATATTTATCGGGAAATCAGTAATGACGAACCACATGTCAGCATCTTGAGCTGCCAGGTGAGCTTGCATTTTTATCTTCCAATCATCGTACTCCTAATTGGAAAAGAAGTAGGGATCGAAAAGATTTAAAATATAGGTGGGAGTTCATGGGGGTGAATGAAATTTTCTCGATTTTATGAAAAACTCATTTAGAAAATATTTTACAAGCCTTCGGCTTAACTCAGAGCTGAGTTACCAGCTCAGAGTATCTTATCATAATCTGTGTCTAGAGTAACAAAAATATTTGTGCAGAAAAAACTCGATTCAATAGTGAACGAATAATAAACTTAAAGCAGTAAAAGATAAGACTCAAAATATTGTTTTTGGAAGTTCGAAGCTGAAACTCCTACGTCTCACCTTATTCCTTGTACAGTAAGGATTCCACTAGAATACTTTGATTATTAGAGCGCCTACAACAACCCAATCACTCCAACCGCAAATTTTGTTGATATACAATGAAAGAAGAACACTACAGAGTGTTTTTACAACTAAAAACGTGACACAGTAGGTTTATAACAACAAGCAGTGTGTGTGTCACCTAGCGTAAACTAGGTAACTATCATAAGCTTGTTCCCTCTGTGCAAAATCGATCGTTATCTTTGGTAACTAACGTTGATAACTTCTTCACGCTGCAGCTTGTCTATTTATACCCTTCTTCTCCAACGATCATTATTGAGCCAGTAGACACAATCCTCTTTCATCCAGAATGAAGGTACGTCGCAATAAATGCTTCTCCTGAGGATTGACTCTGTCTGCTGAACCCAGTTACTTTTTACCCAAAAATGGAAACCATCGACCGTCTCAAAAAGCCTCATTGTACATTATGATATAACTGGTTCTGTTCCTCATAAATCTTCGTCCAAGTTATCTCTTGGCTCTTCTGATAAGCTCTAGACCATGGTTTATAGATGACTTGTCAATTGAAACTCTAATCTAAAAACAGCGAGAGCTGAGAGCTGAAAGTTGTATGCGAAATCTGAACTGTTCTAAGAGTTGACTTTGCTCTAATATGTTTGCTCTATTTCGAAGCTCCATTCTGATGTCTTAGGCTCTAATCTGATATATGACACTCTAAACTGATCGACTTTCTCTAAGCTGATAGTCGACGCTCTAAGCTGTTCTACGCTTATGTACTGAAAGCTAATAGGCTCTGATCTGATCCACTATGCTCAGAGCTTAATTACGCATCTGATCTGATATATGATTCTAAACTAATATACACTACACTTGAGCTGTTCACTTATCTAAACTAATTATTGTGCTGATTTGATATAATTTTCTTCCAAACTGATATCTGGTTCTAAGCTGAATTCTCGTGATCTGATATTATTCAAAGACTTGATCTATTCAGTTTTGTTTGGTTTGGTTTGTATTTGTTATTGTTAGAGTATGTGCCCAGCTAGCCAACTGTTGGTAGTAGACACTCTACTGTAAAAACGATCTTTATTCATATAAATTACATTTACATGACATTCTTTATCTTTTGCTTTTATTGCATAAAATTGTTGGATAAAGACCTTGAATGTACTATAGTGTATATTAGATGTGATAGTGGATATTATGGCTATCATGAAACACATCTGATAGTCTCTGTGTGTTGTAAACGAGCTCCTAGTCTATTGGGCCGTCCAGAAGAGGATAAGGGTCGTTCGAGCTTGATACTAGCATCTGCGATGCAATATAACCCATTTCATTGGTAGGGAACATGGAGATGTTTTGAGCATGCATTATGGATATTGACCCGCTGATCTATCGAACAACCCTCATTCGGAAATTCCAAGTTGTTATCATTTGTCGAGTAGATTAAGTTCGAGGTCTTGGTTGTACAGATTAGTCCTCATTACTCGAAACAATATGGAAACTCTATGTAACACCCCAAAATCCATAGGACCACAATTTTAACCCTTTATTTTAAAGGGCCATATTGATATTTCCATGATCAGATTTCAGCTTTTGTTCATTTATTTCTTTAAAAATCTGATTTCTTCATTTCAGATTTGGAACACGACTCAGAAGGTTTCCGGAAAGATTTCGCCTCCAGGACAAGCTCAAACAGATTTCAGATTTTCGAAAATAAAATGCTTCAAATTGAGAAATTTTTTCTCTTCAAAATCCTTTGCCCAATTTCCAAATTTAGTAGATGGGAGCTTTTCACAAATCTTTCAAAAAAGGACAAATAGTTGGTAGAAATCCCATGCCTACTCGAGTGTTTTCACCTAATGACAATCATGCTCTTTTATATGATTGTCTAGGAGAAGTGAGTTCAATCCTTTGCCCAATTTCCAAATTTAGTAGATGGGAGCTTTTCACAAATCTTTCAAAAAAGGACAAATAGTTGGTAGAAATCCCATGCCTACTCGAGTGTTTTCACCTAATGACAATCATGCTCTTTTATATGATTGTCTAGGAGAAGTGAGTTCAGTTTCATTTGTAAAGGAAAATCTTTCATTCTCTCGTAACTCTCTGGAGCTCGTCGTGCTTGATGAGGATTTCTGCAGGAACCAGCTGTCTCCGTGTATCCAGTGTTAAGTCAAGTAAAAGCTGATTCTTGCTACGCCATTTAAAGCATATATTGTTTTCCTCAGTTCTGTTTGCTTGCCTGTTTATGATTAAAGATATAGCAATGTTCAAGAATGTTTATGAAAATGAATGATCGGGTTCATTGTTGTTTTTTATTTTAATGGAATTCCAGTATGTTTTAGTGCAGATGTTGATGTTCTTTTTAAAACATTGAGCATTCAGATTCTAGTTCCTAGAAAGATTATGAAGTTCTTCTTCTTGTTAAATTGCTACATCTGGACTTGACTCTAAGTAATGGGCGATGCTGGTCAAATCGGGATTTTGTTCCGGTTAGAGAGGCGGAGCTGGTATCTTGGACGTCGTCGAGATGTTGCAGCACTAGTGTAGTAGCCAATTCTGCTTTTCTATGCTAGCGACCAGATTCTATGGTCAAATCTGAAATTCCTAGGTCGGATCTGAATTTCCGTGTCAAGTCTGTTTTTCAGATGTTAAATATGTTTCGTCAGTCAAATCTGTTTTACTCCTAGAACACTGTTTCTATAGTCACATCTGTTTTCCAACTAGCGATACCAACCCAGAAGCCAAGTCTGTGTTACGCTAGCACTACTATTCTATAGTAAAATCTGCTTCAACGTTAGCGCTACTACATCTAAAGGTAAATATGATCAAGCTAACGATACTGTTCCTTTATTCCACATCTGTTTTAACATTAGAGATACCATAGTCGAACCTGTCCTTGCGACTAAGATCTGTTTTGTGCACGAGTACTATTCTCGTTAGCCAAATCTGTTTTTACTCCAGCAATAAGTCCCCAATAGTCGAATCAGATGCTCAGTGAGATTTTAAAGAGACGAGTTCAAAAATGTAGTGAACCCCGATGATGTTCAAATCTGTTTTCCTTCAGATATGAGTTTAAAGGAAGACAAGTTTAGTTTTAAAGGATTTATGGCGTAGATAAAATACGGTCACCATGGAAGGGCGAGCAGCTGTCGAGAGTGTCAGTTGCCCCTTCACCACTGAAGGGTGAGCAGTCGTCAAGAGTGTCGGTTTCCCCTTCATATAGGGCTTCATGCCACAAAGATTGAATTCAGAAGTAACTTGATCAAGTGCCTACGGACCTAAGGAGAGCTTCTAAGCCATAAATCACAAGAAAATAATGATGAGATCTGGGTTATTTTCCCAATCTGTTTTTACCAAATATGTTGATGATTAAATGCCTTCCATTAAACTAAGTTATGTTAAGTTATGAAGACTTCCTGCATTAAGTGATTTTGTTATCCTCAGATTTTACTTGTTTAGCGTCTAGGCTCATTAGCTTTTAAATGGTGCAGGTGAGACAGATCTGGGGCAGACGAACGGTGGGAGCTGAACCAGCTATGGTGATTGTGTTTATCAATGGCCAGCGATTCCACGTCTTAGTTGTTGTTGTTTTTGATATTTTGAAAAATCTGTATTAGATCCATTACAGCAATGTTGAATTCATATAGAATTCCAGTAGTTGTATGATCACACATTGAAACTTATATCAAATCCGTTATTCGAATTTGTTTCAGTTATTTATACTTGGCACCAATTTGTGTTTGCGTTTCGTATATTTTGTATAAGGAATACAGCTTACACAATTATCATTCAGCCCTTCATTTTCTTTTGTTAATCAAATACGTTGACCCCATGGGCATGGGCGTCACAACTTGGTATCAGAATATGATCCTGAGATAAACACACACACTTCCTGTTGGGACAGATTTCGTCGGCCTTTTCTCCTGATGCTGTGACTTTTACTTTATGTTTCAGTGCATTTGTCTTTTAAATTTAGCATGTTACGATGTTCATATTGTGATGGATTACGAGCTATAGATTAAGATGTTTGGCAGAGGAAGAAGTAGAAGAAACACTTCCTCAGAAGAACCCGACCTAGACAGTAACACTAGCATTACCCAACTTCTAAGGCTGTTGGTAGAACAATCTGGCAGAGGCAATGGCAAATCTTCGAGTAGTAGAGGACCAAGCCACGATGATCCTCAAGAGAAGTTTAGAGGACAGAAACCGAAGGAGTTTAGTGGTACTACAGATCCACTGGTTGCTAAAAGCTGGATATAGTCGATGGAGGTTATCTTTGAGTACCTCTAGATGCCAGATTTGGATAGGCCTAGGTGCGCTATCTACATGTTGTGGGATGACGCTATGATTTGGTGGGAAGGAGCCAAGCTATCTGTGGATTTGGAAAATCATACTTGGGTAGATTTCAAGCGAGTATTCTTCGAGCAATATTTCACAGCAGACAAGAGTTCTGAGTTAAAGAGGGAATTTCTAACTTTGAAACAAGGTATTATGACCGTACAGGAGTATGTGTGGATGTTTGAAAGTGGTTGTTATTTTGTACCTCTCGTTGGTAATGACCCAGAGGAGAAGCTGAGTCACTTCGTGGAAGGGTTAAAGCCTATGTTCAAGATGAATGTTAGGCTATCTATGCCTAAGAATTACAGTAAAAGCAGTGGATAGAGACTTGCGAATTGAGAGAGATTGAAAAGATGTGGAGGAAGAAAGGCAACAGAAGAGACAGGCCTTCCAGCAGAAAGATCAGAGGCCGTTTAAGAAACAGAATAAGAATCAGCAGAGGCCTCAAGAGTAGAAACCCCTACCTATCCAACCCATTAGTGCAGTTCCTGCTAGCAACAACAAACCAGTGTGTCCTGTTAGGCTATCTATGCCTAAGAATTACAGTAAAAGCAGTGGATAGAGACTTGCGAATTGAGAGAGATTGAAAAGATGTGGAGGAAGAAAGGCAACAGAAGAGACAGGCCTTCCAGCAGAAAGATCAGAGGCCGTTTAAGAAACAGAATAAGAATCAGCAGAGGCCTCAAGAGTAGAAACCCCTACCTATCCAACCCATTAGTGCAGTTCCTGCTAGCAACAACAAACCAGTGTGTCCTAAGTGCCAGAAGAACCACTCTGGTTTATGCAGACTTGGACAGAACGTCTGCTACAGATGTGGCTTGCCAGGGCATATGATTAAGAATTGCCCAAAGACAAAGCAGCTGGTGACCAGTAGAGCTTTTGTGATGACAGCTGAGCAGGCCAATCCAGATTCGACAGTGATTACGGGTAAGATCTTGATTGCTGGTATGCCCTCCATAGCTTTGATAGATTTAGGAGCTACCCATTATTTTATAGCAGCCAAGTTTGCTAAGAAGTTACGGAGCAGACCCGACCAAGTAACTATAGGCTTTTGCGTAACGGTACCCTCAGGAGAAGAGTTAGTACCCTACGATATGTTTCGAGATTTAGAACTTAGGCTTCAAGGGCGATTGTTTACCGTAGATTTGATTGTTCTACCGATGCTCGAGTTTGACATGATTTTGGGAATGGACTGGTTGACCAAGTATGGAGTAGTAATTGACTTTAAGTTCCGAACATTAGTGGTTAAACCACCCATAGGAGACCCGTTTACGTTTGAGGCCAATCAGATTTGGAGGATTACGCGCATTATATCGGCTCTTAAGGCTCAACGCTGTTTGAGGAAAGGAATGGTAGGATTCTTATCAAGCCTAACATCCTTAACTACGTTAGTAAACCCCAACTATCAGATGTGGAGGTTGTAAATGAGTTTCCCGAGGTTTTCTAGAAGATATCCATGGACTACCACAAGATAGAGAGCTAGAATTCTCAAGTGATTTAGTGCCCGGAGCAGCAACGGTGTCTAGACCACCCTATCTCCTTGCTCCATCTGAGATGAGAGAATTAAAGGAGAAGATACAAGATCTGCTGGATAAGGGATTCGTTAGACCAAGCACGTCACCATGGGGAGCCCTAGTTTTGTTTGTTAAGAAGAAGGATGGGAGTCTGAGGTTATGTATAGATTACCGAGAGCTGAATAAGTTGACCATTAAGAATAAATATCCCCTTCCTAGGATCGAGGATCTGTTTGACCAGATGAAGGGATCGATAGTATTTTCTAAGATCGACTTAAGATCTGGATACCACCAGTTGAAGATTAAGCCAGCAGATATCTATAAGACGATCTTTAGAACCCGCTATGGGCACTATGAGTTTCTAGTAATTCCCTTTGGACTTACTAATGCACCCTTAGATTTTATGGATTTAATGAATAGAGTTTTTCAACCATTTTTGGATCAGTTCGTAGTTGTGTTCATAGACGATATCTTAGTGTACTCTAAGACCAGATCTGAGCATGCTGACCATCTGAGGACGGTGCTTCAAGTTTTGAAGAATAAGCGATTGTTTGCCAAGTTTAGTAATTGTGATTTTTGGTTGGAGAAAGTGGCTTTCCAGGTCATATTATATCTAAGGATGGATTGGAGGTAGACCCAGCTAAGGTGGAAGCTGTTCGTGAGTGGCCAGTTCCTAGATCTGTTTCAGAAGTAAGGAGTTTCTTGGATTTAGCTGGATATTACAGGCGATTCATTCAGGTATTTTCGAAGATAGCAGTCCCATTAACCTCGATAACAAGAAAACAGGTTAAATATGATTGGACACCAGATTGCCAGCTCAGCTTCGATAAGTTGAAACAAGCGTTGATACAAGCCCCCGTGCTAACCATGCCATCTGATCAAGGGAAGTTTGTGGTTTACACAGATGCGTCCAAGTTGGGCTTAGGTGCTGTACTGATGCAGGACCGTAGATTAATTTCTTATGCCTGCAGACAACTTAAGGATCCTGAGAAAAATTATCCCACCCATGACTTAGAGCTGGCAGCAGTAGTCTTTGCCTTGAAGATCTGGAGACATTACCTTTATGGGGAGCAGTGTGAGATATTCACAGATCATAAGAGCCTCAAGTACTTTTTCACCCAAAGGTAACTCAATATGAGGCAGAGGAGATGGATAGAACTGGTGAAGGATTATGATTGTACTATCATCTAGGGAAAGCCAATGTAGTGGCTGATGCTTTAAGTAGGAAATCTGTTGGATAACCCAGCACGCTGTCCAGAGACCATTGGCATATGATATTGAGAAGTTTGGAATAGAATTGGTGCACAGTGTTAGCACTGTGATCTTGGAAGATCTCACCATATGATCGAATCTAATAGACCAGATTCGAGAGGGACAGCGGAAAAATGAGCAGCTTCAGAAGTGGGTTAAGCAAGATAGAGAGAGAGGTAGCAATCTCTATTTTTCAGAAGAAGGATAGTGAGATTTCATGCCGGATGTGGGTTCCCCAAGTAGACACCCTGAGATCAGATTTGATGGCAGAAGCCCACACAGCCCCATACTCTGTGCATCCGGGGAGTACTAAGATGTATAAGGACCTCCTGAAGATGTATTGGTGGCCGGGAATGAAGAGAGATATATCCAGATTTGTCTCTGAATGTTCGACGTGCCAATTGGTGAAAGCTGAACACCAAAGACCAGCAGGAATGTTGAAGCCCCTGCCTATTCCAGAATGGAAATGGGAGTGCAATAGCTATGGATTTTGTGGTTGGATTACCCAGGACCGTTCAAGGATATAATTCTATTTGGGTTATAGTAGACAGACTCACTAGGTCTGCTCACTTCTTACCAGTCAAGACAACATATGACGTGAAAAGATATGCATATCTGTATGTGAAGGAAATAGTGAGGGTGCACGGTATTCCAGTTTCGATAGTATCGGATAGAGATCCGAAGTTTACGTCAGCTTTCTGGAAGAGTTTGCATAGAGTTTTGGGTACGAAGTTGACTTTTAGCACGGCCTTTCACCCCCAGACATATGGTCAATCAGAAAGGGTGATTTAGATTTTAGAAGATTTGCTCAGAGCTTGTATTGTGGATTTTTCAGAGAGCTGGGATTCAAAGCTACTGTTGGTAGAATTTGCGTATAACAACATTTTCCAATCTTCTATCCAGATGGCCCCATACGAACCTCTCTATGGTTGCAAATGTAGAACACCTCTTCACTGGGATGAGGTAGGAGAACGAGCTGGTTTAGGACTAGATGTATTTTTCAGAGAGCTGGGATTCAAAGCTACTGTTGGTAGAATTTGCGTATAACAACATTTTCCAATCTTCTATCCAGATGGCCCCATACGAACCTCTCTATGGTTGCAAATGTAGAACACCTCTTCACTGGGATGAGGTAGGAGAACGAGCTGGTTTAGGACTAGATGTGGTATAGCAAACAGCTGCGGCTGTAAGAAAGATTAAAGAGCGGATGAGAGCTGCTTAGAGCAGACAGAAGAGTTATGCAGATAATAGACGACGGGAGCTGAGTTTTGAGGTTGGTGACCATGTGCTTTTGAGAGTAGCTCCGATGAAGGGAGTAATGCGTTTTGGAAAGAAAGAAAAGCTGAGTCCCAGATACATTGGGCCTTATGAGATTCTGGAACGAGTAGGAATGTTGGCTTATCGTTTAGCATTGTCCCCGCATCTGTCTTCAGTGCATTGTGTTTTCCATGTGTCAGCTTTAAGGAAGTATATTCCCAACCCGTCGCACGTACTGAGCCATGAGCCAATTCAGTTAGCACCAGATCTGAGATACGAAGAGAGACCCGAGAGGATTCTTGTTCAAGAGATTAGGAAGTTGAGAAACCGTAGTATCCCTATGGTTAAGGTGCAATGGACTAATCAAACAGAACGAGAAGCTACGTGGGAGACCGAAGCTGATATGTATAGTCTTTACCCAGATCTGTTCGGTAAGTAAATTTCGAGGACGAAATTCCCATAAGGAGGGTAGAGTTGTAACGCCCCAAAATCCATAGGACCACAAATTTAACCCTTTTTATTTTAAGGGCCATTTTGATATTTCCATGATCAGATTTCAGCTTTTGTTCATTTATTTCTTTAAAAAGCTGATTTCTTCATTTCAGATTTGAAACACGACTCAGAAGGTTTCCGGACAGATTTCGCCTCAAGCACATGCACAAACAAATTTCAGATTTTCGAAAATAAAATGCTTCAAATTGAGCGAATTGTTCTCTTAAAATCCTTTGGCCAATTTCCAAATTTAAAACAGTAGATGGGAGCCTTTCACAAATCTTTCAAAAAAGGACAAATAGTTGGTAGGAATCCCATGCCTACTCGAGTGTTTTCACCTAATGACAATCATGCTCTTTTATATGATTGTCTAGGAGAAGTGAGTTCAGTTTCATTTGTAAAAGAAAATTTTTCATTCTCTCATAACTCTCTGGAGCTCGTTAATGACAATCATGCTCTTTTATATGATTGTCTAGGAGAAGTGAGTTCAGTTTCATTTGTAAAAGAAAATTTTTCATTCTCTCATAACTCTCTGGAGCTCGTCGCGGTGCTTGAGGAGGATTTCTGCAGGAACCAGCTGTCTCCGTGTTTCCAGTGTTAAGGTAAGTAAAAGCTGATTCATGCTACGCCATTTAAAGCATATATTGTTTTCCTCAGTTATGTTTGCTTACCTGTTTATGATTAAAGATATAGCAATGTTCAAGCATGTTTATGAAAATGAAAGATCGGGTTCATTGTTGTTTTCTGTTTTAAAGGAATTCCAATATGTTTTAGTGAAGATGTAGATGTTGTTTTTAAAACATTGAGCATTCAGATTCTAGTTCCTTGAAAGATTATGAAGTTCTTCTTCTTGGTGAATTGCGACGTCTGGACTTGACTCTAAGTAATGGGCGATGCGGGTAAAATCGGGATTTTGTTGCGGTTAGAGAGGCGGAGCTGGAATCTTGAACGTCGTCGAGATGTTGCAGCACTAGTTCAGTAGTCAATTTTGGTTTTCTACGCTAGCTTCCAGATTCTATGGTCAAATCTGAAATTCCTAGGTCGGATCTGAATTTCCCTGTCTAGTCTGTTTTTCAGATGTTAAATCTGTTTCGTGAGTCAAATTTGTTTTACTCCTAGAACATTGTTTCTACAATCACATCTGTTTTCCACTAGCGATACCAACCCAGAAGCCAAATCTGTGTTACGCTAGCACTACGTCAAATCTGCTTCAACGCTAGCGCTACTACATCTAAAGTCAAATCTGATCACGCTAACGATACTGTTCCTTTATGCCACATCTGTTTTAACGTTGGCGATACCATAGTCGAACCTGTCCTTACGACTAAGATCTGTTTTGTGCCCGAGTACTATTCTCGTTAGCCAAATCTGTTTTTACTCCAGCAATAAGCCCCCAGTAGTCGAATCAGATGCTCAGTGAGATTTTAAAGAGACGAGTTTCAAAAATGTATTGAACCCCGATGATGTTCAAATTTGTTTTACTTCAGATATGAGTTTAAAGGAAGAAATGTTTAGTTTTTATGGCGTAGATAACAGATGGTCACCATGTAAGAGCGAGCAACTATCGAGAGTGTCAGTTGTCCCTTCACCACGGAAGGGTGAGCAGTCGTCAAGAGTGTTGGTTGCCCCTTCATATAGGGCTTCATGCCATAAAGACTGAATTCAGAAGTAACTTGATCAAGTGCCTACGGACCTAAGGAGAGCTTCTAAGCCATAAATCACAAGAAAATAATGATGAGATCTGGGTTATTTCCCCAATCTGTTTTTACGAAAGATGTTTATGATTAAATGCCATCCTTTAAACTAAGTTATGTTAAGTTATGAAGACGTCTGCCTGCATTAAGTGATTTTGTTATCATCAGATTTTACTTGTTGAGCCTCTAGGCTCATTAGCTTTTAAATGGTGCAGGTGAGACATATATGGGGCAGACGGGCGGCGTGAGCTGAACCAGATATGGTGATTTAGCAATGGCCAGCGATTCCGCGTCTTAGTTGTTGTTGTTTTTGATATTTTGACAAAATGTATTAGATCCATTACAAAAATGTTGAATTCATATAGAATTCCAATAGTTTTAATATCACACATTGAAATTTATATCAAATATGTTATACGAATTTGTTTAAGCTATTATACTTGGCGCCAATTTGTGTTTGCGTTTCGAATTTTTATGTGTAAGGAATACAGCTTACACAGCCTTCATTTCCTTTTGTTAATCGAATCCGTTGACCCCATGGGCGTGGGCGTCGCACTCTACATGCTAGTCGCCTCAATTTGACTCGTTTACCGACTCCAGGATGGTCATTAGGTGGCGGGGTTGGATGAGGTCATGACGCATGTAGGAGTTGATGCTTTGTTGTCGAGGATTTACCACTTGCCTTGGTGCTTGGATATCCTATGCTATCTTTGACAAGTGTACTAGATGTGATTTAGGTAAATGAGTTTACCTGTAACACATGTGATATCACTATTTGATCTTCAATATGTATGCATGGCTTTTGAATCTCTAACGACTCTCGATTTACCAATTGTCGTTGATTCAGTCGGGATAATTGAGCTGAAAGGATCGTACTATATGCTAACCATGATCGACTGGTTCTTGCAGGCACTATCAGTGATACCTAGGGGATCATGGGGCGATGTTGCTAGACACGTTATGATGGTCCGATGGGTAATTCCATGAAGGTGTTTCTGGAGTCACAAGGAGTTGTGAGCCCACGGCTAGCTGTATCCCTGAACCATTTAGGGTCACACAAGTACTGGTTTCTCAATTCCCGTACAAACATGGTACTCAAATTGTTGAGTATAGTAGGAGGAATGTTGGGAGTATAACTTCCAAAATTTGCTGGGAAGTATGATTTACTTTTTATCTGATAGAGGTCTAACTGTTATTTTTGGATTAGGTGATCTGAAAAATTGTTTCACATCATAATGTACAACTTTATAAACTGTACAGATCGTTTCGATCTGATTGTCGATCAGGATTATGATGACACCACTATGATGGACTTGAAACCAGCATCGATGGGCTCGGGCCTGACCTGGGCCTGTTAACCTGGTTTGAACCCATGAAATATCTATAAACAGGGGCCTCATGGGAGCTATTCATTTGTACCAAGTTGTGTTGACAACTCTCCTCTCCCCTTCCCTCCACTCTCGGCCTCCTCCCGCCGCCATCGACCTCCGCCGTCGCCGGAATTCATTATGAGAGTCTCGGTGTGGAGATTCCGTCTGTGAAACATTTGCTGGTTTTCTAGTGCAAACCAACAAAGTAATTGGGATACCGGTCGTGGATCGGATAAGACGATTGAAGTTGTTCAACCGTTGAAGGTCTATCTCCCTTTGAGGAATAGTCGAAGTTTGGCACCAAGTCGCCAAAGGTAAACATTCTAAATGCCCTATGAATGTTTAAAGTTTTGATTTATTATGATTGAGCGTCCCCAATCGCCGTGACTGGTTCGCGGCGGAAACAAAAATTTTCGGAAAACACATTTTTGGACTTACCCATTTTCGGACTTACTCATCGGATCATGGTAAAGAGTCTAGCACACGATAGTTCCTGCAAGAACCAGTATGTCATGGTTAGCGTACATTATGGTCCTTTCAACTCAAATATCCCGATTGAATCAACGACCATTGATAAATCTAGAGTCTCTAAAGATTCGACAGCCATGCATACATCTTGGAGATCAAATAGTGACATCGCATGTGCTACTAGGTAAACCCATTTACCTAAAACACATCTAGTACTCTGGCCAAATATTTGTCACACTATGATCTCCTCAGACAGCAGAGGATATCCACGCACAAGGGTGATCGGTGAATTCTCGACAACAAAGAATCGACTCCTACATGCATCGGGACCTCACCCAATCCTGTCACCTGATAATCCCAACGGAATCGGTAAACGGGTCAAAGTGAGGCACCTATCATGTAGAGTCTCAATGACGTTTCGAGTAATTAGTACTGATCTGCACAACCAAGACCTCGGACTTAATCAACTTGACAAATGATAACCACTTGGAAATTCCAAACGAGGGTAGTTCGATAGATCACCAGGTCACTATCCATATACATGCTCAGAACATCACTATGTTTCGTAACAGTAAAACGTGGTACTTTACATCGCATGTGCTAGTCTCAAGCTCGGGCGGACCTTATCTTCTTTTGGACGGTCCAATCGACTAGGCCCTTTTTTAGAACACACAGTGACTATTAGATGTGTTTCATGATAGCCATAGCCATCAATTCCACTATCACATCTAACATACACTATAGTTCATTCAAGGTCTTTATCCATCAATTTGTAATCATAATAATGAAGATAAAGAATGCCACTTAAATGCAAATTTCATAAATAAGGATCGTTTACATATAGTCAACAAGATCCCACACACCACAAGTTGGCTAGTTGGGTACCTACTCTAACACTGTGTGCCGGAAAGCTGTACACGCCATTGACAATTTTTTTGAGTTGGATGGAACTCCCATGGTGTTGTCTCATATTATTGGGGACGTTATGGCGACCATCCATTACAAATCAATATTGATGGGTCATCATGACACGTGATGGTTATCAGCTTCATATTATTGGGCCCTTACTGGACGTGAAGTAAATGCACGGGGGTTGCATTTGATGCAATTGGGCTCTACCTTTTGGGGCTCATGGTTGGCTGATATTATTTGGGACCATGATTTTTCGATTGGACTCTGTGCACCCACTAAGAAAACTGGCTTCCTTGATTTTATTCGTGTCAGGCCCTGTGCTAATCAACTAGGATTAACAATACAATTAAGCACATAATCGCGGAAGCATAAAATTGGGCTTAAAAATTTTTCAAATGTTTGGGCCTGAACAATAAAAACAGTCATTCAAAATATTCATACTGAAAATAGGATTTACTCAAAATCCAAACAACAGACAGGTAATCAAATAAACTAGAATACAGATCCCCAAAATACATAAAAGCTCAGGGCTTCCCCTGGTTCAATACATAATATAGATTCACTGGGACTCAACCAGACGGGGATCTATTAGCCGAAGCTCCACCCTGCCCAGCCAGATTACCTGTAGCTCCTGCAATGGGCAACACAGACCAATGAACACAAAAACAGGAAAAGAAATACGAGGTCAAACCTCAGTACGAAGAGCACTAAGACAACAGCAACTCATAAACATGCAGTAAATCAAAACATGAATGCATGAGGGCTGTCAAAGAATCGATCAATCTAGGCCAACGAGTCAGCTGGAAAATCAGGGCGAGCCTCTATACCGCGCAAAGCCAATCAGCCGGTGGAAATTATCGGTCCGTGATCTTCAGGGTTGGCCACTCAATAACCCATCACAGATCGATGGTATTCGGTCACGACCTATCGGTCAGTCACCACTCCGAAGAGTCGGACCTTTCAGGCACGACACATCTGTCTGCCGATCACAACGTGGCTCTTTCTCGGTTTCTCAATCAATCATCAGGCTCAATATGTATGCATGTATGCCATGAAATTCAAATATGATTTCAACATGCACAAATTACGTAAACAGAACATATAAATTCAGGTATGAGCCACAAATGTTCACGTAAAGCACAATAATCACACAAACAGATTCCACAAAGCATCATTCATGCTTCAAAACAATACACGCTTATGCCAAAGCTGTAATCAGATTCTCAATTCGTACCTCTGATCTCAGTTTCTACCTCAACAGATCTCACCAGGGCACGGAAAACTCAACCTTCTCCAATCTTCTCCTTCGCTTGTCTCGACAAACACAGCAGAGAACTGCCTGGGAACTCAAATCTGTCAAGACATCTCATAATTTAGCTCAAATCTGAAATTCTACTCCTTACTGCCTACGGTCAGAACTCATATCTGGTTCTACCTATCAATTCGGGTTCTAAAAACTAGAACTAAGCTTGAAACAGTAAGGAAACACTTACCTAGAAGCTCAAACGAACTAAGGAATTCTTGGGTCAACTGTCACAGAATTTCACGTACACAGGGATTCCTTCGTGCTCCTTCTACGCGTCGAATCAGGTCGCCTAACTGGTAGCAATCGAAAGAGCTAAGAAAGACGAGTTCAGCGCCACCGGTGTTGCTCCAAAAAACGGCGGAAATCGACGGAAAATCGGAGAAATAGTGCTCGGTGAACAGTTAAGGTTTCGATGGTATCGGGGAAGGAGATAGGAAATGTCGGGTTCAAAAATACGCTAAGTGTCAATCAGCACTCGTATTTAAATCCTCGAATTCAGCTTCTGTTCTTATCAACTCAGATCCCACCTTACGCTACAACAGGAATCCTCACATCTGAATCCAGAGCTCACTAACAGCTGGCTCAGCTGTCACAAATCAGACTTCGTTACATTCCTCTAACGCACAACAGCAAATGATGTCGTGCTAACTAATTAAAACGACGTAGCAGAGCTTCAATAGCTGGAACAGATCTCTCTCTCGCTAGCAACATCTGAACAGATCTCTAATAACAGCAGTCAACTCAGATGTGTTGACCAATAGGTGGCAGCTTCTCGCATCCATGCACTAACGCAAACCGATGTCTCTCGCTACCCTCATCTCAGCGCTCTCTAGCTACGCACCACCGTTGACTAGCGTTGACATCTGATTACGCCACTACTGAGTACTCACATCTGAATGCTCACAAATTCCCGTGCAAAGATGCTGCTGGCCCATCTTCTTCCAGCGATGATCCTCAAGTCTGAATTACTACTGGAATCACATCTCTTATCGAAAGACTCAATGAATCAACTCCAAATTCAACACAGATTTCTCCCGATAACGCCTAGCGACTCAAAGTTGAACAACTCTAAACCAAAATCAGAAATTCGAAAATCCATAACTCCCAATTAATCAAAATTTTCGAATCTCAATCCTCACATTCTCCCCACCTTAAGTGATTTCGTCCTCTAAATCAAAGGCAAACCTAGGGAATAATTTCCAAAACATCAAAACTCACCAACACAACTCCACTGTCAAAGCTCAAATAGATGAGGCCATTCTTGTCTCATTTTCTCCTTTACTTCCCAAGTAGCTTCTTCTTGGCCATGCTTACTCCACTGGACCATCACAAACAGAATTACCTTATTCCTCAACTGCTTCTCCTTTCTATCCAAAATCTGAACGGGATATTCAATATAACTCAAGGCAGAATCTAGCTCAATTTCATCAGTCCTCAATACATGGGACGGATCTGGCTCATATTTCCTCAACATTGACACATGAAAAACATCATGTATCGCTGCTAATTCATCAGGCAGCTGCAATCTATAATCCAACTGTCCAATCCTCTCAACAATTTCAAAGGGACCAAAAAATCTAGGAGCTAACTTGCCCTTAAATCTAAACCTCATAACACTCTTGAAAGGAGAAATCTTAAGGAACACTCTATCACCAACTTCGAATTCCAGAGGTCGGCTTCTTCTGTTAGCATAGCTAGTGAAGCGATCTTGTGCATCTTTCATCCTGCTTCGAATCAATTCAGCCTGATCCTTCATATGCTGCACAAAATCAGGGGTCGAAAGTTGTTTCTCACCAACTTCTTCCCAACAGATAGGAGATCTACACTTGCGACCATACAACGCTTCAAATGGAGCCATCTCGATAGTCACTTGGTAGCTTTTGTTATAAGAAAACCCCACCAGGGATAACGAATCCTGCCAGCCACCATCAAAATCCATCACAATTGCTCGCAGCATATCTTCTAAAGTCTGTATGGTCCTCTCAGATTGGCCATCTGTCTGGGGATGAGAAGCAGTGCTCATCGCCAATCTCAAACCCATAGCTTGTTGCAAGCTCTTCCAGAATCTAGATGTGAATCTTGGATCTCTGTCAGACACTATCGAAACAGGCACTCCATGCAATCTAACCACGTGTTCGATGTACAATCTCGCCATTTTCTTCATCTAACACCTCACATCACAGGGAATGAAATGGGCTGACTTCGAGAGCCTATCAATCACCACCCAAATCGCATCGCACCCCTACCCGATCGAGGTAAATGAGTCACAAAATCCATGGCGATGTGCTCCCAATTCCACTGAGCACTTCTAAACTTTGCAACAATCCACCAGGTCTCCTTCTCTCAGCCTTGACCTATTGACAATTCAAACATCTAACAACAAAACCAGAAATGTCGCTGTTCATGCCTTCCCACCAGTAGTGAGACTTCAAAGCATGGTACATCTTTCTCTCGCCCGGATGCACACTGTACAGACTATAATGCGCTTCATTCAAAATATTCTCCTTCAAATCTATCATGTTCGGACCCACTAGTCTTCCTCAAAATCTCAGACACCCATCAGAAGCAACAGTAAAATCTTCAGACTGACCATTCTGGGCCTTAATCTTCAATTCATGTATATAGGGGTTAGTCCTTTGTGCCTCCCTGATGTTCATCACAATCTGTGGTTCAACCTGAATAGAAGAAACTATGAAATACTGATCACCTGGTTGAAACCGCCAACCACAAGTACCCAGCTGCTCGTGGACTCTTGAGATACTCAAAGATTTTAGCATCGCAGGCTGGGCTTTCCTACTCAAAGCATCGGCTACTAAGTTCATCCGCCCAGGCTGGTACAGAATCTCACAATCAAAGTCCTTAAGCAACTCCATCCAACGACGCTGTCCCATATTCAGATCTGACTGAGTGAAGATATACTTCAAACTCTTGTGGTCGGTGTACACCACAAATTCCTCACCGTACAGATAGTGACGACAGATCTTTAAGGCAAAGACAATCGCTGCCAATTCCAAATCGTGAACGGGATATCTCGTCAATGGGGCTTCAACTATGGAGACGCATACGCAATCACATACCCGTTCTGCATCAGAACACATCCCAAACCACTCAGAGAAGCATCGGAGCAAACAACTAAACCTCCAGATCCAGATGGTAAAGCCAACACAAGAGCAGTAGTCAACTTCTCCTTAAGTGTTTGAAAACTCGACTCGCACTCGTCAGTCCAAACAAACATCCTATCTTTCTGAGTCAACTGCGTCATCGGCCTGACTATCGAAGAGAACTTCTCAATAAAACGCCTATAATAGCCAGCCAATCCTAGGAAACTACGAATCTCAGAAACATTCCAAGGTCTCTCCCAGTTAAGAACTGCTTCGACCTTACTAGGATCCACAGAAATACCTTGCGCAGAAATCACATGACCCAAAAAGATTACTCTATCCAGCCAAAATTTACACTTGCTGA
The DNA here is from genome assembly GCA_001598015.1 of Dorcoceras hygrometricum. NCBI lineage: Eukaryota > Viridiplantae > Streptophyta > Magnoliopsida > Lamiales > Gesneriaceae > Dorcoceras > Dorcoceras hygrometricum. The sequence goes on along the minus strand of KV000716.1, from coordinate 221,593 downwards.
ACTTGGCATACAACTGCGAGTCTCTCAAATTCTACAATACCAATCTCAGGTGCTCCTTATGCTCTCCGAAACTTCTCGAATACACCAAGATGTCATCTATGAAGACAATCACGAATCGATCAATATACTCATTGAAGACACGATTCATCAAATCCATGAAAACAGCAGGGGCATTCATCAACCCAAACGGCATCACAAGGAATTCATAATGCCCATATCTCATCGGAAAAGCTGTCTTCACTACATCAGCGTCTCTAATTCGCAACTGGTGATAGCCAGAGCGCAAGTCAATCTTCGAGTATACGGCCGATCCTTGAAACTGATCAAACAAATCATCAATTCTCGGCAATGGATACTTATTCTTGATCGTTGCTTTATTCAACTGCCGGAGATCAACGCACATCCTCATAGACCCATCTTTCTTCTTCACGAATAAAAATCGGACCTCCCCAAGGCGACATACTCGGTCTGAAGAAGCCTTTCTCCAAAAGATCCTTCAACTGATCCTTGAGCTCTTTCAGCTCAGCTGGCTCCAATCGATACGGAGCTTTAGAAATCAGGGTTGTCCCTCACACCAACTCTATACTGAAATCAATCTCTCTTCTTCGAGGGAATCCAGGGATCTCGTTTGGAAACACGTCCGGAAACTCTCTGACAATCGGGATATCGCTCAACTCCAAACGTGACTCTTGGGAAACATCGAGCGCATAAATCATGAATCCAGCGTTACCCAACGATAACAGACTAAAAATCTCCATGGTGGAAACCAGTGGAATCTTCGAGCGCGAATCAGCACCATAAAAATCCCACTTCTCTACCGACTCGGGGCGAAATTTCACCACACCATGGAAACAATCAACGGTAGCCTTACAGCTGGACAACACATCCATTCCCAAGATACAATCAAAATCCCTCATCTCCAGCGATATCAAATTCGCCACTATCACATTTGATCAAACCAAATTACACAATCCACCACAATCTCACGAGACAACAACCACACACCAGCAGGAGTGGACACAGATACAGCATGACAAAGTGGGGTAACTCTCAACCCAAACTCATGCACAAACCATGCAGAAACAAAGGATTGTGACGCTCCAGTATCAAATAAAAATCTCGTAGGAAAATCAAAGATATAGAATGTACCTGCTATCACGTTACTAGGTATATCATCAGCCTACTCCCTCGACAAAGCATTCACCTGGGCTTGCTGTGGTCCCGAAAACTCTGGTCTCGAAGGTCCTCCAAACCTAGACGGTTCACGGGGTTGGAATCCATATCCTTGGGTCGAGGCAGGATGTTGCGGCCTCTGTGAAGAACCACCAGCCGAACATTGCTGCAAAGGAAACGAAGACTGTCCCCTCAACAAAGGACACACTATCAGAAAGTGTCCAGGCTGCCCACAGTTATGGCAAGTCCCCTGAACTCCACGGAACTGTGAAGTCATGTTCTTACCACAGCACTGTCCACAAGACACTCCTCCAGATCCACTGCCACCAGAGCTCACAGAACCAAAGGAACTCGAATTCGACTTCTTCTTAAACTGCTTTCCACGAGGCCTGAAACTCTGACGGTTCGATTGCTGCGAAGTCTGAGGAGACTGGGAAGAATGCGTACCTTCAGGCGTAGGAAGGTAACCTCATCCAATTGTCATCGGAACCTGCATCGGAGCATCCAACAAACTCTCCTCAATATCAACTGCCCGATTCAAGGCCTCAGGATACGTCGATCGGGCACCAGCCAATACCAACTGAAACAACTCCGGTCTCAATCCCTTAATAAACTTGTTCCTCTTCGTTCGCTCCTGGCTAGAAACATGAGGAACATACGCCAGAAGGGAAGAAAACTGTTTGGCATACTCAGCAACCTTCAAATTTCCTTGCTTCAAGTTGTCGAACTCCCTCTCACGGTTGTTGAAGTACAACTCTGGGGTATACTCCTGTCGAAACGCGCCACAGAATCTCTCCCAAGAAACCAGAACTCAGGTCTCTCTCATCACTCTGGAAGTACCCTTCCACCAACATTGAGCATGCTCCCTCAACTGCAAAACGGCCAACTTCAATCTCCGCTCTGTGGTGTACTCCAAAGTATCAAACAAGTCCTCCATGTGTTCCAACCAGCCTTCAGGCGAAAGACCACCCTCGGCGCCAGTGAACGTAGGGGGATTCATTCTCTGAAATCGGGCTAAGTCTAACTCCATCTCACCTATCTGTCTAGTCACATCCTCCACCTCTGTCTGTCTCTCTCTATGATGTAAAGGTACACTCTTCTGAACATCCTCATCACTCTCCGAGGACCTAGACTTCTCAGCAGAACGTCTAGCAGTCCTACCTCTACTTCTCCTCGACGGCATCTAATCAAATCTCAAGGTAAGACTAACAGAAGATAATCACAGAGACAGATATAAAATAAAGCAAGTCACTGAGTCAATCAAAAAAATCAATTCAAAACTCTATGTCTAGACTCGAGTGTGATCAAAGGAAAACGAGCTTATCCCAGTTTAAGCTCAGATAACAAATATGTCAGGCCCCGTGCTAATCAACTAGGATTCACAATACAATTAATCACATAATCGCGGAAGCATAAAATAAGGATTAAAAAGTTTTCAAATTTTGGGCCTGAACAATAAAAACAGTCATTCAAAATATTCATACTCAAAATAGGATTTACTCAAAATCCAAACAACAGACAGGTAATCAAATAAACTCGAATACAGATCCCTAAATACATAAAAGCTCAGGGCATCCCCTGGTTCAATACATAATATAGATTAACTGGGACTCAACCAAACGGGGATCTACTATCCGAGCTCCACTCTGCCCAGCCAGATTACCTGTAGCTCCTGCAATGGGCAACAAAGACCAAAGAACACAAAAGCAGAAAAAGAAATACGAGGTCAAACCTCACTACGAAGAGAACTAAGACAACGACAACTCATAAACATGCAGTAAATCAAAACATGAATGCATGAGTGCTGTCAAAGAATCGGTCAATCTAGGCCAACGATCCAGCTGGAAAATCAGGGCGAGCCTCTATACCGCGCAAAGCCAATCAGCCGGTGGAAATCATCGGTCCGTGATCTTCAGGGCTGGCCACTCAATTACCCATCACAGCTCGATGGTATTCGGACACGACCTATCGGTCGGTCACCACTTCGAAGAGTCGGACCTTTCAGGCACGACACATCCGTCTGCCGATCACAACGTGGCTCTTTCTCGGTTTCTCAATCAATCATCAGGCTCAATATGTATGCATGTATGCCATGAAATTCAAATCTGATTTCAACATGCACAAATTACGTAAACAGGACAAATAAATTCAGGTATGTGCCACAACTGTTCACGTAAATCACAATAATCAGATTCCACAAAGCATCATACATGCTTCAAAACACTACACGCTTATGCCAAAGCTATAATAAGATGCTCAATTCGTACCTCTGATCTCAGTTTCTACCTCAACAGATCTCACCAGGGCACGACAAACTCAACCTTCTCCAATATTCTCCTTCGCTGGTCTCGACAACACAGCAGAGAACTGCCTGGGAACTCAAATCTGTCAAGACATCTCATAATTTAGCTCAAATCTGAACTTCTACTCCTTACTGCCTACGGTCAGAACTCATATCTGGTTATATCTATCAATTCGGGTTCTAAAAACTAGAACTAAGCTTGAAACAGTAAGGAAACACTTACCTAGAAGCTCAAACGAACTAAGGAATTCTTGGGTCAACTGTCGCAGAATTTCACGTACACAGGAATTCCTTCGTGCTCCTCCTACGCATCGAATCAGGTTGCCTAAATGGTAGCAATCGAAAGAGCTAAGCAAGATGAGTTCAGCGCCACTGATCTTGCTCTAAACAACGGTGGAAATCGACGGATCGGAGAAATAGTGCTCGGTGAACAGTAAGGGTTTAGAGGGTATCGGGGAACAAGATAGGAAATGTCGGGTTTGAAAATACGCTAAGTGTCAATCAGCACTGGTATTTAAATCCTCGAATTCAGCTTCTATTCTTATCAACTCAGATCCCACCTTACCCTACAGCAGGAATCCTCACATCTGAATCCAGCGCTCACTAACAGCTGGCTCAGCTGTCACAAATCAGACTTCCCTACATTTCTCTAACGCACAATAGTAAACGATGTCGTGCTAACTAATCAAAATGACGTAGCAGAGCTTCAACAGCTAGAACAAATCTCTCTCTCGCTAGCCACATCTGAACAGATCTCTAACAACAGCAGTCAACTCAGATGTATTGACCAACACGTGGCAGCTTCTCGCATCCACGCGCTAACGCAAACAGATGTCTCTCGCTACCCTCATCTCAGCTCTCGCTAGCTACGCACCACCGTTGACATATGATTACGCCACTACTGAGTACTCACATCTGAATGCTCACAAATTCCCGCGCAAAGACGCTGCTGGCCCATATTCTTCCAGCGATGATCCTGAAATCTGAATTGCTACTAAAATCACATCTCTTATCGAAAGACTCAATGAATCAACTCCAAATTCAACACAGATTTCTCCCGATAGCGCCTAGCGACTCATAGCTGAACAAATCTAAACCAAAATCTAAAATTCGAAAAATCCATAACTCCCAATTAATCAAAATTTTTGAATCTCAATCCTCATAATTCGAGGGTGGTAAAATCATTAAAATAGTGGGAGGGTGATTCATAATACTAAATGACCTCGTTTTATGTATTAGTAAATTGTTATGAATAGTCATTGATGTATGTATATTTCCAATTTAGTATATTTACCATGACTACGCGTGATCCATTATCATTGGTTCTCGATAATAACAAACTAAAAAGAGAGAACTAACTTCATTGGTCATGGAAACTCATCATTGTTTTGGTCTCGGAGAATCTAGTATATGTACTAGATAAATTGTCTCTGAAAGAAGAACCTGCTGACGTCAGTCCTGAGGAGCTGAAGAAGCTTGAGAAATGGCGTGACCATGATCTCAAAGCCAAGTTCTATATGTTGGCTTATGTGTCCAACGAACTACAGAGGAGTTTTGCGGAAGAGATGCATGCTGCTGATATTCACCAGCCCCTCAAAGAACTGTTTGGGAACAACCTACGAGCTAAGAGGTACATTTATACCAAGGAGATCATGTTGATCCGCATGCGAGATGGAAGTTCGGTCCACGAGCATGGGGTATGCATGATTGGGCTCATTGTGAAGGTTGTGAGCCTCGATCTCGAACTTCCAAATGAGCTGTCTGTGGATTTGTTACTTCTCTCTCTTCCTCCTGCTTTCAATAGTTTTGAAGTTAACTTCGACATGAACAAACTGGAGGCCGGTCTTGAAGAATTGTTCAACATGTTGGTCATGTGAGGGGAACCATAAAAAGGACAAACATGTTCTCCTGATGGACTCGTCTTCCTCTGCGAAGAAGGGGCCCATAGGAAAAGGGAAGAAGCGTTCTTCCCAGCCAAAGGGGGCACTGCCAGTATAAGCCAAAGGCGAAGTATTCCAAGCCAGAAAAGTCTGAGGGCATTTGCCCCCACTGCCACAAACCTGGGTACTGTTAAAGGAGGCACGATAACCAAAACCCCGCACAACTATGACATGATAGGCTAGGTCATATATCCCTAAGAAGGATGAACAAGTTAGTGGGAGAGGAGATGTTTGAAATGTCTGACATCAACTCCACTTAATTATGAGTCCTATCTAAAATGAAAAATGTCTAAAAAACCTTTTAGAGGTAAGACTGAGCGTGTGCATAGACTGTTGGATTTTATCCATGTAGACGTGTGCGTCCCACTTAGTATCGGTACTAAGTATGGGAAAACCGACTTCAATACCTTTACCGATGAAACCTCGAGATATTAAGTATTTATAATTAATGATATATAAGTCGGAATCCTTTGAAAGGTTCAAGGATCAAGAATGAAGTAGAAAACCCACTGGGCATAAGTATTAAAGCTCTTCAATATGATCGAGGTGGTAAATACTTAAGCACATAGTTTTGGATTATCCTAAAGAAAACGAGAATATCTCTCAGTTAACACCTTCAGGGACACCACTGCTAAATGGTGTAGCGGAGCATCGTAATCAAACCTGTTGGACATGGCTCGATATGTGATGAGCTTTACTGAGCTTCCACCATCATTTTGTGGCTATGCGCCCGAACGGTGGTATTGTTATTGAAAAATGTCTGCACTAAAGCAGAAATAATCGAATTTGAGAATATGAGGATGTCCTGCTTACGTGAAGTAGACAGTGGAAGATAAGCTGGATAATCGATCCATCTTATGTTACTTCGTGGGGTATCCAAAGAACTCAATTGGATATTATCTCTATCATCCCATAGAATAAAAAGTGTTTGTTTCCAAAATTCCACCTTCTTGGAGAAGGAATTTCTACTGGATAGAAAAGGCAAGATGATAGAACTCGAAGAAATTCGATATCAACCCGAAGAGAGTATTGTACCGTCCACACCTCACGAACCAATCATTAAGGTGCACTCTCCTAGGTGATGCGAAAGGGTCCATAGACCTCCCGTCCGATACAGTTTCCTACTTGAAGAGGATCAAGGAGATCCTGACGTTGGATGCAATCCAAGAAACTTCAAGGAAGAAATTTCTGATTTTGATTCTCTGTTATGGCTTGAAGCCATGCAGTTTAAGATAGACTCCATGTGCAAAATCCAGGTTTGGTCCTTAGTAGATCATCCTGAAGGAATTTTTTTGATAGGATGTGAATATACCTACAAAAAAAAATTGGGCCCGATGGTAAAGGACTGACCTTCGAGGCGCGATTTGGTGGAAGGTTACACTCAAAGGCAGGTTTTGACTTTGATGAAAAATTTTCACTAGTATCTATTTTTCAAGTCCATAATGATAATGGTAGCCATAGCTACATGGTATGACTATGATATATGGCAAGTATATGTGAAGACTGCATTCCTTACAGGAAACATTTATGAAGAGATCTATATGATGCAGCCTGAGGGATTCACATCTGTTAGATGTGAACATAAGGTATGTAAGCTTCAGTGATCAATTTATGGTCTCAAGCAGGAATCAAGAAGTTGGAACCTAATATTTTACAAAATGATTAAGGAATTCGGTTTTGTCAAGAACCCGGAGGAACCGTGAATGGACAATAAGTTGATAAAGGACGTTCTGACATTCCTCGTACTTTATTTTGATAACATTCTACTCATTGGGATGACGTAGGAATGCTGCAGTCAACAAAATTATGGCTCTCTGGAAAGTTTTTCGATGAAAGGACTTAGCTGAAGCACCATATATTCTAGGAATTCAGATATATAGAGATAGATTAAAGAGGATGCTCGTACTCACCCAAGCGACCAACATCGAAACCATACTTAAGAGGTTCTATTTGGAGGAGTCCAAGAGAGGACATCTACCTATGTGTCATGGTGTTACTCTATCCAAGTCGATGTCTCCAATGACTGACGAGGAGATAGATATGATGACACGTGTGCCATATGCATCGGAAATATGTAGCATAACGTAAGGTATGATATCTACTAGGCCTGATATAACCTTTGCTTTGAGTGTCATGAGCAGATATCAAGCCAACCTGGCCAAATGCATTGGAAGGCCGTGAAGGATATTCTTATGTACTTGAGAAGGACTAATAATATGTTTATGGTCTATGGGGTGGAGAATTAAAACTGGAAGGCTACACTGACTCTAGATTCTAGAGTGATGTGGATTACTTGAAGTCCATCTCTGGATTTGTATTCATGCTCAATGGAGGTGCTGTCTCTTGAAGAGTTCCAAGCAGGACACCACTACGGATTCAACCACTGAGACTGAATATATTGCAGTATCAGATGCTGCTAAAGAGGCCATTTGGATGAGAAATTACTTCCAAGAGTTGGCAATAATTCCTAAAATAGTTGGTCCAGTCTTGGTGTACTTTGACAACACGGGTTCTGTTGCTCATGCAATGGAGCCCAGGTCTCATGAATGATCCAAACATATATTGAGAAAGTTACACATTATCTAAGAAATTGTGGGAAAAGGAGACATCGTTGTCGAATGAGTCGCCACTGCAACAACATCATTGATCCAATTATGAAGCCTTTTCCATGACCATTGTTTGAATAACATTGCAAAGAAGTGGGACTATGTCTGATAACTAGTTGGCTATAGGGAAAGTGGAAGATTGTTAGAGTAGGTGACAAGCTAGCCAACAGTTGGTAGTGGTCTTTGTTGACCCTACTGCAAAAATGATCTTTATTCATATAATTAACATTTACGTGACATTCTTTATCTTTTCTTTTATTGCATAAAATTGTTTGATAAAGACCTTGAATGTACTAGAGTGTATGTTAGTTGTGATAGTAGATTTGATGACTATCATGAAACACATCTAATATTCACTGTGTGTTCTAAACGAGTTTCTAGTCTACTGGGCCATCCAAAAGAGGATCAGGTCGCCCGATCTTGAGACTAGCATCTGAAATGGAAAGTTCCACGTTTCATTGGTAGGAAAAATGGAGATGTTCTGAGCACGCATGATGGATAGTGACCCGGTGATCAATCAAACTACTCTCATTTGGACTTTCCAAGTGGTTATCATTTGTCGAGTGGATTAAGTCCAAGGTCTTGGTTGTAATGATTAGTCCTCATTACTCGAAGCAAAATTGAGACTCTACATGCTAGTCACCTTACATTGACTCGTTTATTGACTCCAAGAGGGTCATCAGGTGGCGAGGATGGGTGAGGTCATGATGAATGTTGGAGTCAATGCTTTTTTGTCAAGGATTCACCGCTCACCTTGGTGCATGGATATACTATGATATCTGAGGAGATAATAGTATGACAAATATCTGGTCTGAGTAATAGATGTGCTTTAGGTAAATGGGTATACCTAGTAGCGCATGCGATGTCACTATTTGATATCCAAGATGTATGCATGACTATCAAATCTCTAGCGACTCTCAATTTACCAATAATCGTTGTCGATCGGGATATTTGATCTGAAAGGACTGTATTGTACGCTAACAATGACCGAATGGTTCTTGCAGGAACTATTAGTGATACCTAGGGTATCATGGAACTATGTTGCTAGACATTTTATCATGGTCCGATGGGTAAGTCCCGAAAATTTTCAGAGCCACAATGAGTTGTTGCGAGACCCGAAAGATTTGTGGAATAATTAAGTAAATTAATCGTGTTTTGTATAGACCAGATCTGGCGTGAGCAGATCTGGGACGTGCCAGCTTTGAGTTGGTATACATGGTGAAAGTAATCGGGTCTCTATATAAGTGTATTGGAAGCAGCTCTAGACGGTTGAAGAGTTCTGCGGGGTAGTAATCAGATTTGGGAGTTGACAAGTGATGGTTGGTGACTTCGGCTTTAGCGCTGGTTGATGGTAATCAAGGATGGTTGTCAAATCTGGTTGTCGCAATCTATTCTGGATATGCTAGTTGAATCCTTGTGCGGATAACGAAGCGACGTGGTTTGGGATAAACCAGATATGAGGTGCGTAAGTTGCTAGTATTGTGAGGACCGGCCCGATTTGTGTTTTGTTGTAGATCGGTGCGGTTCATGGCTTTCAGATTTGACTGGTCTGCGTGCGTGAGATCTGAGTGTTCTGGTTTGGAGCGATGCGATGCCATTTAGTGAGACACATGTATGAATTAGCTGGATGGTTGTACGATGTCGTTTAGAGGAACCAGCGGAGATCAGAGATCTGGATGTATGCGAGCTGGTCGCTATGAGCGTGTTCATATGCGACGTCGTTTGGAGGAGTCCAAATCCATTTTGGCGAAGAGTCCAGATCTGGAGTAGTACTCAGATCTGAGTTGGTATCAACTGTGAGCTCTGTGTTGTCGGTGGCTACTGTTAATCAGATTTGGGGAGATTTAAGTTGTATAACAAAGGACTTTGACCATTCGTACGCGATATCTTTCTCCGACACTTAGAATATTTCGTGAGTTTACTCTGTCGCGATACCATAGTTACTGTTCATCGAACCTTATCTTCTCTGATTTTCAGTGATAAAAGACTCTGATTGGAGCAATATTGGTAGCGTTGAGTTCCCCTTGTTGATACGCTTCCATTACTACCACTTTCGACTGCTTGGATTAAGCTGGAAGAAGAACGCGAAGGAGCTAAAGTACGTCGTTGTTCGTGTACTGACAGATCTGGTTCTTCTGTTCAGTTAGTGCTTTGTGTAAGTACTAGATTCTACCTTGCACTTCGTTTCGAGCTAATTGTTGAGCTAGAAAGGTAGATTAGAGCTGGGTTGAGCTGGTGGCTCCCAGTTTGTGTTTCTGTGCATAATGTCCTCAGCTGGTTGTTGTTGTTTGGCCTAGCAGGTGGCAGATTTGAGTTAATCGAAACTTTTGTTGTGGTAATTGTAGCTCAGAAACTGAAGGTACGGATTTGAGCTTGTCTTATAGCTTTGGGGTAGGTATGGATATATGTGTATGCTTGCTGGTATGCGTGTAATGGGTGCTGTTGTATTGTTGTTGCTTACTGCTAGTCACTGTGCTGATTATTGTAAGCTGTTGCATTGGAATACACGCATATTTCCTGTTGAGCTCATATATGTTAGCCGTTTGTTGTTGTTGCGCTAACCCGTGTATACCAGGAGCTGTTGTTGAGGACGAGCGGCAATACCATGCTCCTCATCTCCCTGCTGGGTTATCTGTTAGCCGCTATGAGACGAGTGGATAGATACCATGCTCTCATGAGCTTTGGCAACAACAGGTTGAGTGATCTTTTTATGCTCTGGTACCGTGTGTTGAGACGAATGGATAGTGTTGAGTTAAGCGTGCAAGGGTGAGAATAGTACTGGGATGGTGACCTCCTGGGAAGTTCTCGTACGTCAAGCTGCTGACGTTGCACCGCTTGATCTGGTTGACCATGTAGGCTGTAAAAGTGTGATGCCAGATCTTAACGGGTAATACTATCTCTGCGTGGGGATAGGGCCGGTGGTAGGGGAAGGGTAAGACTGATCTCCAGGGGAATTGAGACAGCACCAACAATTAGACATGCACCTCCCCTGACTCATGGGCCTAACAGCCCAAAACAGTACTGGGATGGGTGACCTCCTGGGAAGTTCTCGTACGTCAAGCTGCTGACGTTGCGCCGCTTGATCTGGTTGGCCATGTGGGCTGTAAAAGTGTGATGCCAGATCTTAACGGGTAATACTATATCTATTGGGGATAGGGCCGGAGGTAGGGTAAGGGTAAGACTGATCTCTAAGAGAATTGAGACAGCACCAACAGTTAGACACGCACCTCCCTTGACTCATGGGCCTAACAACACAACCCTAACGCACATATTAGGTGCACTCTACGCTGCCACATTATAAAAAATAAAGTTGCACCTTGGCTAACATCTATAACGTTTGGCCTAGTGGTAAGCGCTTGATCCTAACAGATAACTACCACTCTCTCGCATGCTTCGTGGCCACTACCGATCTGTTGATCTGTTGACTGCTGTTGAGCTGGTCCTTGGGCTATTTTGGCTTCTTGATCTGTTGTAGCCTATCGTCTTTGCATACTGTTGTCTCATGCATAGCACGTCTGTTGCCATCTATTTGCTGTTTGTATTTCTCTCCGTACTGGAGTTTAACCCCATGTCCCTCTGGGGCTGGTTGTTTGGTTATCTTTGTGTTGTTCAGGTTACCAAGGTTTCTTAGCTGGTCGTGGAGATGACTCAGCTGGTCGTGCCCAGAGATGTGGATAGAGTGTCCCATTTATGTATAATATATGGTTATGTAATGAGTCGTCACTAAGGAATGTCCCGTAGTGATGTAATGTTTATTGCTGATTATTAGTTTTTGTTGTTTGGGAGTACACTCGATGCTTGTATTTGTGTTATGCTAGCTGCGTAGTGATGTAATGTTTTATTGCTGATTATTAGTTTTGTTGTTTGGGAGACACTCGATGCTTGTATTTGTGTTATGCAGCTGCTAGTGTTCAGCTTTTGGGTTATTTTAAAACCAATATTTTGAGTATCAATGTATTTTTAAATTATGTTTTCTAAGTCAGGCCAAAGCGAAAAATTTTAGCCACTTTTAAATGCTTTCGTGGTTGTTATTTGCGTGGTTATTCTATGCATTGTGCAACAAGCCTGACAGTTGTGATCTCATTTCGAGCTGTATCCCTAAACCATTGAGGGTCACACAAGTACTGGTTTCTCGATTCCCATACGGAAATAGTACTCAAATGTTGAGTATAGTAGGAGGAAGGTTGGAGTATGAATTCCAAAATTGGCTAGGGAAGTATGACTTACTTTTTAGCTGATAGGGGTCTAACTACTATTTTAGGATTAGGTGGTCTGGAAAATTATTTTCACATCATAATGTACAGTTTAGACTATGCAGATCGGTCCGATCTGATCATTGATCAGTATTATGATAATGGCACTACGATTGACTTGACACAAATGTTCGATGGGCTTGGGCATGACCTGGGCCCATTAACCTGGTTTAATTCCATGAAATATCTATAAATAGGGACCTAGGGGGAGATATTCATTTGTACCAAGTTGTGTTGACAACTCTCCTCTCCCCCCCCTCCACTCTCAGCCTCCTCCCGACGACGCCGCCCACCATCGTTGGAATTCATTCCGGACGTCTCGGTGTGAAAATTCCATCCGTGAAACTTTTTTGGTTTCTAGTGCAAAATGGCAAAGGAATTGGGATACCGATCGTGGACCGGATGACGATTGGATCTGTTCAACCGTTGAAGAGCTATCTCCCTTTAAGGAATAGTCGGATCCGTGCGCCAAGTCGCCAAAGTTAAACATTCTAAATGCCCTATGAATGTTTAAAGTTTTTTATTTCTCACGTATAAGCATCCTCGACCGCCGCGATCGGTTCGCGGTGGAAGCAAAAATTTTTAAATCTTTCGATGCCTGTTGTGGACGTTATCCGGATCCACCTCTATGTCAACAGTTATCACCAAAACTTAGTCAATTTTATTCCTACACACACAACACAACACAATTCAAACAATAAAAAAGTGGAGAAGTAACTCTAACCCTACCCAAGAACCCCCCACCCTACAACCTCCATTGATTTTTCTAGATCCTCTCAAAGCATGTTCAGGGAAATTCCTAGTGTTCTCCCTCTACTTGAAGCTGGAATCAATTGTTTGTTAGTGATCTAAGAAAAGAAGAGTACACGTTTTCATTTGAATGCACTGATCATTCATATTATTGCATGTATATGTAGAAATTGTTATTTCAATGATTTGAAGCTATATTTGATGAACAACGTGACTTATTTGTTCGTTATTCTTACATGACAAGGCTGCCTAGGAGTTTTGTGATGGCAAGGGCCGAGAGAAGGGAGTGGAGTTTTGTGATGGCAAGGGCCGAGAGAAGGGAGTGGTCAAGTAGATCTAGGGTTCTAGGAGTGTGGATCGATTGAGGACTAGGACTGGATGTGCATGGCTTGGTCTAAGGCAAGGTTTATGGTTTTTTTTTTCAAGGGAGGGGCAAGCATCAGAGGTGGTTTGAGTTCTTCAAGCCATGGACCTATCTATGCATGTGTTGTGTGATGGAGTGAGTTTGGAGGGTAGGGTTGTGTCGTGTCATCCTTGGTTCGGTTCGGTTGTCTAGGATTGATTCTAGGGGTCACCAAGAGGATGATTGAGGGTCTTGTCATGTCCTTGGGCCGAGAAAATTGGTCGGGTTTGAGGGCTGCTCCGTGCCGATGCTGGTTTAACTGGCTTTACGCGAATAGTGAGCTTGGAGACAACGGGTTGGTCACATCATTCATTAATTGGAGTCTGGTTGGTATCAGTAGGTAGACCATCGAGTTAAGGTCACGTAGGTCCAATTGAAGTGTGATTTGATTGAGAAATATCTTTTAATGATTGTTACAGTTTAGTCGCTCAAACTACATTCGTCGGGGCGAAAATTGTCAAGTCGTGTTTTTAATCCTAGGGGAAACCCACTGTCATTGTGAGACCTGATTTTGATGTAAGATCAATTGTTTGGATTAATCGGGTTTTAGATATTTCTGGAAGTTTTCGTATTTTTGAATAGAGATCTGGTTGTGAGATCTGGTTTGTTGTGAGAGCTGGTCGGTGGTGAATCCAGACGCAACGTTTAAGTGGTAGCTTGAGATTGTGATATGCCGTCGTTTTTATGAAATCTGGATTAGTTGCTGTGATGCAGTTTTGAATATTGCGACTGGTACCAGCTGAGAGCAAACATCAACGATGGTCAACTCTACTATAGCTTGCGTCTGGTTTCCTGTATCTTGCATCTGGTTATCTTACGCGAGAGCTAGCGTCTGGATGACGTAGGTTGTGCGTCGTCGTTTTGGTTAGCGTTAAGGAATCCAGTCGATGGGTTAGCGACCAGCTGTTGGGTCTGTGCAACGTCGTTTACGTAAGTTGGAACGCAGCGTTTTGATGCAACGTCTGGTACCAGCTTTTGAGTGTTAGACAATCCAGCTTTTGGTTTGTGGAGCACCCAGTCGTTGGGTTGTCCAGCTTTTGGGTTTGAGGACCAGTCGCAAGTAGCGAGTGACGTGTCACTTTGCGACGTCGTTTTGTGTTGTGGAGATTTACTAGTTATGGGATTCAGCAGCTGTTGGTTGTTGCAACAGCTGGTTTTGTCGGTGGACATGTTTAACCATATTTCAGCCGTTGCGAGTTATATTTATAGGAAGACTTGGTCTTCGATTTGAGATACCAGATCCCATACTTAGCGAAATATTCTCTCGATTGTCGAATTCTGTTCTTCGAACCCTAGTACTGTTCACCGTTGATTTATCCGGTGATTGTCGTCGTTTCCGGCCATTGTTTGATGCGTATGAGGTACTGTTGGACTCCTCTCGAGAAGATCTTCCATTCTATACTACTTTTGGAGGCTATCGTTGGCTAGAGCGAAATCGCGAAGTTGCTGTCTTCGGCCGTGTGTTGCGTCGTTGAGGTAGAACTTCGAATTGTTGTTGAGATCTTAGTATTAGCCTTTGTTTAAGCTTCCTGTTAGTGGTATTGTTGGATATGATCGCTGGTGGAGTGAATGACTCCCAGCCGTGAGTTTCTATAGGTGACCGTAACCTTCTGTGTTGAGCTTGAGATCTGTTGTGTGTATTTAGCAGGTTGCAATCCAGATCTCTCGGGCCTGTTTTGTGGTAATTGTTGCACAGAAGTATAAGGTCCGGATCTGAGCTTGATGTAGCTGGGGATTGGCGTGAGATTGAATGCTAGATGGTTGTTGTGCATTGCCGTGGATGTTGCTGTGTGCATATGTGATTGCTGTTGATTTTAGTTGCTAAGTCTATGCATACACGCATTTCCCATATTGCATTCATATTTCTGTTGCATCCATTGCTTTGTATCTCGTTGTATTACTGTTGTTTCTTACCAGGATGCGAGGGTGAGCGGAAATACCGCACTCTCATCTCCCTGCTGGGTTTTGTTAGCCACCATGCGCCGAGTGGTTAACTACCACAGTTCATGGGCGAGGCAACGACAGGTTGAGTTATTTGATGCATCTCGTATTTGGGTGTTGTGTTAAGGCGAGTGGCTCATTACCACACTTTGAACACACCCCATGGCCACTGATTCGTTGCTGATCTTCTGGAGCTATGTTTGAGTTCCTCGGCTCCCTTGTTGGTTGTAGCCTTCAGCTGTTATCCGGTGTCTCATGCATAGCATCTGCATTTTATCTTATGCATTTCCTTTAGCTGTTTCAGTTGCTCTCCATACTTGGGTTTGACCCCAGGTCCTCTGGGCGTGGTTGTTTTCTCTGTTTGTGTTGTTTTCAGGGAATCCAGGTTTTACAACTGGTCGTGGTTTTAACCCAGCTGGTGGTGCCCCAGGAGGTGGTTGAGTATCCCAGTAGCTTATAGCATATTTATATGTATCAGTACATTTATCCAGGGGATTCCCTGTGCTTTGGTGTTGTATCATGTTGTTGCTGTTGTTATGGTATACTGTTGGTTGTTTTTATAAACTGGGATATATTTGAGTATCGCGGTATTTTAAATTATGTTGTTTAAACCCTCAGGCCAAAAGCGAAAATTTTACCCGCTTTTTGATAGCTTCCGCTTGTGATTGTATGATTTTAATCTGTTTAGAGCACGAGGCCTGACATTTTTGGTATCGATGCTTAAGCTGGGATAAGTTCAATTTCCTTGATCACACTTGAGTCTAGGCACAGTGTCGTGTGTTGCATGTGCTTGACTATGTGATTACGTGCTGCATATTTGTGTTATATGCTATATATGTTGTATCTGTTCTGTTTTGCTTGATCCTGTTGAGTGTTTTCGTAGATGCCGCCTAGACGTCGTGGTAGAGGTTGGGGAAGTTTGAGGAATCAGCAGGACAGAATGAGGATAGGCGTAGTGCTCGCAGTCATACTCGTGATAGAGACGAGGAGGAAGTTGAGGTTGCGGCACCTCCTGTGGAGAGGATGGATGTCGTGATAGCGCGGTTTCAGAGGATGAACCCTCCAGTCTTCAATGGTGACGAGTCCAGTGCGGATGCAGACTCGTGGCTCCGGAATATTATCGGTCTTTTCGATCGGGTGCAGTATGATGATGATCTTCGGCTGAGTTTAGTGACCCTCTTGCTTAGGAAGGCAGCGGAGCGCTGGTGGCGAGGCGCTTCGAGTACCTTGCTGGAGACCGGTGTTGGGATCTCTTGGGACAGTTTTTGCGAGACCTTCCGGCAGGAGTATGTACCCGAGTCTTATGTGAACGCCCGGGAGCGGGAGTTCGACCATCTGGAGCAGGGCTCTATGACTGTGAGGGAGTATGCTCGTCAGTTTTCTTCGTTGCTGGCGTACGTTCCTCATGTTTCTAGCCGGGAGAGGGCCAAGCGGACTAGATTTCTTGAGGGCATGAATGAAGAGTTGTATCAGATGGTGTTGACCAGTAAGCCCAAGAGTTATGCTGAGGCCATAGATGCTGCTATTGACATTGAGGAGGGCTTGCGCAGTCGTCGTGCTCGTAGGCAGCAGGCAGTGCCGGGTGGTCTTCCTGCTATTCAGGGAGCGCTGTCTTCTCAGTCCTCCCAGTCCGCCTATCAGCCCCAGCAACAGCAGCCACATGTGGCACAGCAGTCTGGCCGTCAGAGGTTCCGTCCCCGCGGTCAGCAGTTCAAGAAGAAGTCAGGTTCTGGCTCTTCCGGTTCAGGCAGCTCGAGTAGCAGTGGTTCTCGGGCTGAGTTTTGTGGGTTTTTTGGTGGAAAGCATCCTTCTACACAGTGTGTTTGTGTGCAGGGTTCCTGCAACCTTTGTGGTCAGTACGGGAATTTTTCCAGAGTGTGTCCGTCAGCTGGATCACAACAGACCGCGGCCCAGGCTCAGGGTCGTGGAGGTCAGTTTAGGGGTTGTTTCCCTCAGTTTCAGCAGCCTCGGTTGGGTGAGACTCAGTTCAGGCCTTTTCAGCAGCCTGGACCATCGCGTTTTGGGCAGTCGTCTCAACCTTTCTTCTTTGGACCCCAGCATGCTCAGGTTAACGCCATAAGTAGGGAGCAGGCCTAGGAGACGCCGAGTCGGGTGATCGCAGGTACTTGCCCTGTTTTCGATTTTCCTGCGCGTGTGTTGTTTTACACCGGTGCATCGCATTCTTTTGTTTCTGATTCGTTTGTTGTTGAGCATGGTCTGTGTACCATTTCTTTGTGCGATGCTGTTTCTGTTTCTACCCCTGGTGGTGTTAGCCTGTTCTCCCAGGAGATTTTGTTGGATGGCGTGTTGCGTTTTGGCGAGCATGTGTTGGTGGCGAGCTTGATCCGTTTGATATTGTGGGACTTCGATTGTATAGTTGGGATGGAAGTGTTTTCCAAGTATAGGGCCTCCGTGGACTGTTTCCATGGGATTGTGCGCTTTAGGCCTATGTCTGGCGAGAAGTGGGACTTCTACGGCCAGGATTCTCGATCAAAGATCCCATTAGTCTTAGCGATGGAGATGTTCAGCTTGTTGTCCTTAGGGAATGCTGGTTTCCTGATTTACGCTTTGGATACGTCTTCTTCTTTCCGTGTGTAGCTTAGTGACGTTCCCGTGGTGCGGCACTTTCCCGATGTGTTTCTGGAGGAGATTCCTAGTTTTCCTCCGAGGCGGGAGATAAAATTCAGCATAGAGCTGGTGCCTGGCACAGCTCCAATTTCTCGTGCCCCGTATCGTTTGGCGCCTGCGGAGTTGAGAGAGCTCAAGGTGCAGTTAGATGATTTGCTGGAGAAAGGTTTTATCCGACCTAGTATGTCGTCGTGGGGAGCGCCCATTTTGTTTGTGAAGAAGAAGGATGGCTCGATGCAGATGTGCATTGATTTTCGCCAGCTGAACAAAGCCACTGTCAAGAACAAGTACCCGTTACCGAGAATCGATGATCTGTTTGATCAGTTGCAAGGTTCTGCGGTATATTCGAAGATTGATCTGCGATCAGGGTACCATCAGCTGAGAGTGAGAGACCAAGATGTTGCAAAGACTGCGTTTCGTACAAGGTTCAAACATTTCGAGTTTCTGGTGATGCCATTTGGTTTGACCAACGCGCCTGTAGTCTTCATGGATCTGATGAACCGATTTTTAAGAGAGTTCATAGACCAGTTTGTGATTGTTTTCATTGACGACATCTTGGCGTACTCGAAGACTCCGAGGGAGCACAAGGAGCACTTGGAAATTGTCCTGTAGAGATTGAGAGAACAGCAGTTGTATGATAAGTTTTCCAAGTCCGAGTTCTGGTTGGATCACGTCGTATTCTTGGGACATGTGATTTCAGTCGAGGGGATTTCGGTGGATCTCAGTAAGGTTGATGCTGTTCTGAACTGGGAGCGTCCCAGGAATGTTTCCGAGATTCGTAGCTTCTTGGGTCTGGCTGGCTATTACCGTCATTTCATCGAAGGATTTTCCAGCATAGCCAAGCCGATGACTCAACTGACGCCGAAGGATAAGAGGTTTGTTTGGACGGAGCAGTGTGAGAATGCGTTTCAACTGCTCAAGGAAAAGTTGACTACTGTGCCTGTGTTGGCTCTGCCGTCCGGTTCAGGTGGTTTCGTTGTTTGTTCTGACGCTTCGCTAAATTTATTGGGCTGTGTTTTGAAGCAGAATGGTCGAGTCATTGCGTATGCCTCGCGGCAGTTGAAACCGCATGAAACTCGTTATCCAGTCCATGATTTGGAGCTTGCAGCGGTGGTTTTTGCGCTGAAGATCTGGCGTCATTACCTGTATGGCGAGCAGTTTGTGGTGTATTCGGACCATAAGAGTTTGCAGTATTTGTTTTCGCAGACTGACTTGAACATGAGACAAAGGACTTTGATTGTGAGATCAAGTACCAGCCTGGGAAGTCGAACGTAGTGGCCGATGCTTTGAGCAGAAATGCTAGTGAGATGCTTGCGTCGTTGTACATCTCTAAGGATCAGGAGCATCTTAACACTACGGGTTGGAGATTCTACTCGGCTGAGGATTGTGTTGTGGTTTCTTCGTTCCAAGTGGAGCCACATATTGTTTCTAGTATTCGAGCAGCTCAGAGGACTGATCCGTCTATCCACGAGTTAAAGTTGAAGGTCAGTGCTGGCAAACTTGAGGATTATTCTATCTCTTCCGATGGTTGTTTGCATTTCCGGGACAGGTTGATTGTGCCCAATTTGATTGATTTGAAGGAGGAGATCCTTCGGTAAGCGCACTGTAGCAGACACAATGTTCATCCTGGTGCACGGAAGATGTACCATGCGTTGAAGCCGCACTTTTGGTGGGCTGGCCTGAAGAGCGACGTTTCTGGTTTTGTCATCCATTGTTTGAACTGTCAGATGGTTAAGGCCGAGAGGATGAGACCCGGTGGTCTGTTGCAGAGTTTGGAAGTGCCCCAATGGAATTGGGAGCACATAGCTATGGATTTCGTGACGCATCTGCCTTATTCTAGCAGAGGTGTGATGCTATTTGGGTGGTTATATACCGACTGTCGAAGTCTGCACATTTTATTCCCTATGGGATGACCTTCTAGATGAAGAAGATGGCGAAGCTGTAAGTGGATTTTGTGGTTAGATTTCACGGTGTGCCTGCTTCGATTGTTTCCAACCGAGATCCGCGGTTTACTTCCAGGTTTTGGAAGAGTTTGCAAACAGCTTTGGGTACCAGATTGTCGATGAGCACCACATATCACCCCCAGACAGATGGCCAATCTGAGAGAACTATCCAGACGTTGGAGGATATGTTACGAGCTGTTGTGTTGGCTTTCGGAGGTAGCTGGCAAGACGCGTTGTCTTTAGTGGAGTTTTCCTACAATAATTGCAAACAGCTTTGGGTACCAGATTGTCGATGAGCACCACATATCACCCCCAGACAGATGGCCAATCTGAGAGAACTATCCAGACGTTGGAGGATATGTTACGAGCTGTTGTGTTGGCTTTCGGAGGTAGCTGGCAAGACGCGTTGTCTTTAGTGGAGTTTTCCTACAATAACAGCTATCAGGTGACAATTGGCATGGCGCTGTTTGAGGCTTTGTATGGCAGGAAGTGCAGATCGCAGGTATGTTGGGAAGAAGTGGGGGAGAAGCAGCTATCTACCCATGACTTTGTGCAGCAAATGAAAGATCATGTTGATATAATTCGACAGCGGATGAAAGCTTCCCAGGATCACCAAGCCAGTTATGCGAATAAGAGGCGTCGACCTCTGGAGTTTCAGGTTGGTAATCAAGTTTTTCTCAAATTTTCTCCATTTCGTAGTGTTATGCGCTATGGACACAAGGGAAAGTTAGCCCCTCGTTACGTCGGACTGTATGAGATTGTTGAGAGGATTGGCCCTTTAGCGTATCTGCTGTTGTTGCCGCCAGAGTTGTCTTCTCTTCATGACGTCTTCCATGTTTCCATGTTGAGGAAGTATGAGCCAGATCCGTCTCATGTGCTTAGGACTGACGAGGTTGAGCTAGATCAGTCGTTGAGCTATCAGGAATACCCCTTGCAGATCCTTGGCAGAAAAGAGAAACAGCTGAGAAATAAAACCATTCCGTTGGTAATGGTGCAATGGAGCAAACATGGCATGGAAGAAGCTACTTGGGAGCTGGAAGAAAAGATGCAGCGCGAGTGGCCGCATCTGTTTGAGTAGCTGTTGAGCTAAATTTCCAGTAGTTTGTATCCTTTGGTTGTATTTTCTTCCATAGTTGTTGTTAATTGGTTTCTCAGTTATCTTGAACTCTTGGCCTTGTGTTAGGCGAGTTCCTGTTTTGTATTTTGCTGCTGTGTTGTGTTCCAGAGTTGTTGTTATGATTTCTGGGACGAAATCATTTTTAGTGGGGGATAAATGTGAGACCTGATTTTGATGTAAGATCAATCGTTTGGATTAATCGGGTTTTAGAGATTTCTGGAAGTTTTCGTATTTTTGAGTAGAGATCTGGTTGTGAGATCTGGTTTGTTGTGAGAGCTGGTCGGTGGTGAATCCAGTCGCAACGTTTAAGTGGTAGCGCGAGATTTTGATACGCCGTCGTTTTTATGAAATATGGATTAGATTCTGCGATGCCATTTTGAATATTGCGACTGGTACCAGCTGAGAGCAAATGTCAACGATGGTCAACTCTACTGTAGCTTGCGTCTGGTTTCCTGTAGCTTCCGTCTGGTTATCTTGCGCGAGAGGTAGCGTCTGGATGACGTAGGTTGTGCGTCGTCGTTTTGGTTAGCGTTAAGGAATCCAGTCGATGGGTTAGCGACCAGCTGTTGGGTCTGTGCGACGTCGTTTACGTAAGTTGGAAAGCAGCGTTTTGATGCAACGTCTGGTACCAGCTTTTGAGTGTTAGACAATCCAGATTTTGGTTTGTGGAGCACCCATTCATTGGGTTGTCCAGCTTTTGGGTTTGAGTACCAGTCGCAAGTAGCGAGTGACGTGTCACTTTGCGACGTCGTTTTGTGTTGTGGAGATTTACTAGTTATGGGATTCAGCAGCTGTTGGTTGTTGCAACTGCTGGTTTTGTCGGTGGACATGTTTAACCATATTTCAGCCGTTGCGAGTTATATTTATAGGAAGACTTGGTCTTCGATTTGAGATACCAGATCCCATACTTAGCGAAATATTCTCTCGATTTTCGACTTCTTTTCTTCGATCCCTAGTACTGTTCACCGTTGATTTTATCCGATGATTCCCGTCGTTTCCGGCCATTGTTTGATGCTTACGAGGTAGCGTTGAACTCCTCTCGAGAAGCTCTTCCATTCTATACTACTTTTGGAGGCTGTCGTTGGCTAGAGCGAAATCGCGAAGTTGCTGTCTTCGGCCGTGTGTTGCGTCGTTGAGGTATAACTTCGAATTTTTGTTTAGATCTTAGTAATTAGCCTTTGTTTAAGCTTCCTGTTAGTGGTATTGTTGGATTTGATCGCTGGTGGAGTGAATGACTCCCAGCCATGAGTTTCTATAGTTGACCGTAACCTTCTGTGTTGAGCCTGAGATCTGTTGTGTGTATTTAGCAGGTTTCAATCCAGATCTCTGGGGCCTGTTTTGTGGTAATTGCTGCACAGAAAGTATAAGGTACGGATCTGAGCTTGATGTAGCTGGGGATTGGCGTGAGATTGAATGCTAGATGGCTGTTGTGCAAAGCCGTGGATGTTGCTGTGTGCATATGTGATTGCTGTTGATTTTAGTTGCTATGTCTATGCCTACACGCATTTCCCATATTGCATTCATATTTCTGCTGCAGCCATTGCTTTGTATATCGTTGTATTGCTGTTGTTTCTTATCAGGATGCGAGGGCGAGCGGCAATACCGCACTCTCATCTCCCTGGTGGGTTTTGTTAGCCACCATGCGCTGTGTGGTTAACTACCACAGTTCATGGGCGAGACAACGGCAGGTTTAGTTGTTTGATGCATCTGGTATTTGGGTGTTGTGTCAATGCGAGTGGCTCATTACCACACTTTGAACACACCCCGTGGCCACTGATTCGTTGCTGATCTTCTGGAGCTATGTTTGAATTCCTCGGCTCTCTTGTTGGTTGTAGCCTTCAGCTGTTATCCGGTGTCTCATGCATAGCATCTGCATTTTATCTTATGCATTTCCTTTAGCTGTTTCAGTTGCTCTCCGTACTGGGGTTTGACCCGAGGTCCCTCTAGGGCTTGGTTATTTTCTCTGTTTGTGTTATTTTCAGGGAATCCAGGTTTTACAGCTGATCGTGGTTTTAACCCAGCTGGTGGTGCCCCAGGAGGTGGTTGAGTATCCCAGTAGCTTATAACATATTTATATGTATCAGTACAATTAGCCAGGGGATGCCCTGTGCTTTGGTGTTGTATCATGTTGTTGTTGTTGTTATGCTATACTGTTGGTTTTTTTTATAAATTGGGATATATTTTGAGTATCGCGGTATTTTAAATTATATTGTTTAAACCGTCAGGCCAAAAGCGAAAATTTTACCCGCTTTTTGATAACTTCCGCTTGTGATTGTATGATTTTACTCTGTTTAGAGCACGAGACCTGACAGTCATTAATTTATTATTTTGATGATTTTAAGCCTTAAATGAGATATGTTAACAATATTTATGAATTTATATGATTTATGAATTTTTACGAAAATTGGATGCAAAGGAAAAAGGTTGATGTTTTGAGGTAAGACTTGATGTTTTTAGGCATGAGGTGAGAAAAATATTTTTTGAATGATGTGACTTGATTGTGGTTGTCTATGAAGGATATGGGGACAAGAGACGTCTCGGTTGGCCATATCAAACTGATGCATAATGGACTTTGGATAAGTACCGAGGCACCTTACAATTGACGGATATGGATTCCAGATAAGTACTGGGATGCCATAGCAGCCTAGTAGTATGGTTTGACGGAGTTTGATCAAGCGACTTGTAGTTGAGGAACCACAATCGGGGAAACATATTTCACTGGAAAACCTTATTTGTAGTTTTAGCAGTTTATTCTTTATGCATGAAATTGTCATGAAAATGTTTGAGGAAAAATATATTTTGTGCATGTAATGTTTGAGATAACTTATTTGAGTACAATTATGTTAGTGCATGTGAGTGTATTATTTACTACTTTTTATTTAAAATTTTTCACTTGTTGAGTCTTTAGACTCACAACGTTTGAGGTTGAGGGCAGGATCCTTGAGCGGAGAGCAGTCCGTCGTGGCACACAACCCAGTGACCTCGCCCTTTTTTGCAAAAAGTTTAAAGGAAGATTTATTTTATGCTCGGGTGGAATTACAGTAGTTGGTGTGAGTTATTGTTATTTTTAAATTTGAATTGAAAGCCATTTAATTTTAGTTGATTTATGGATCGTTGAGGTATTATATTGTTATTAAACTTCAAGGTTCTAGAAACTTACATACCTGCAAAATAAAAATAAAAATAAATTCTCCGCATATATTTTATTCGAAAATGTGAATGAGGGCGTTTCACTTACACTTTCACCTGCACTGTCAATGGATCTATTGCTTCTTTCCTTTCCTCATGCGTTCGACATCTTCATGGTTAACTTCAACATGACAAACTAGAGGCCTCTCTTGAAAAATTGGTCAACATGCTGGTCGCGTTTGAAGGAACAATAAAGAAGGACATGTTGGCGCATGGCGGATCCGAATCCCGGCCCCGGTGGCATAGTGGTAGTTTAAAATTTAATTCCACTAGGGACGCTCATACGCAAGTAGGTAATAAACATACATAGTATGTTTTGACGGTTCACCTTCGCTGATTTCGTTCTCGGCTCCGACTATTCTGCAAAAGGGAGGTAGCCCTTCAATGTTGAAATGGATCAACGCCTAATCCGGTATATGACCAGTATCCCAATCCCTCTACTAGCTTGCACTAGAAAGTGTAGTAGATGGTCATGAACAGAACGAACACGATGAACCACATACGACAAGATGCACGGCGGCTGCAGAGGTCGGGAAGGTGGGGAGCGGCGGCTATTGACCGAAAGAGCGGAGGCTATATTATGATTCAATAATCAACAACTATATCATTGTGTCTACCCCATTGCCATATTTATAGATGTAAAGATAGAGTTTGAGTTGGACTCAAACAGTGCACATTCGTTTCCACTCAAACAGTGCACATTCGTTTTGACTCAAACAGTACATGTTCAGTCCCACAATGTGGTGCCATCATAATCTCAATCATCGATCACATATCACCAAGTGTTCAACATGAATACTTATTATTATGATGCAAAATCAAAATTGATGGATCTGGATAACAGATCCAGATCTGAATTTCGAATTACACAAAACTTGTTATTGTGTTTCTAATATTTCTACTAAGTGTGCAGATGTCAGCTGGATTAGCAATGTAGGCAGAAGATAAGAGAATTGAAGATTTCAGCAGTCGTGACGTCATCCAAGCTTATTGAAGATTTCAGCAGTCGTGACATCATCGAAAGCTGGAAAGCAGTGAGATATATCAGATCTGATACAGTAACTCAATCATATCTGATACTGTAGCAGACCAAGAGCTGAAAGTAGTAAATCACGATTTCGGAGGCTTAAACGAAGGAATATGGCTGAAAAGCGGCTTAGGTCAATAGTAAAGCTATTGAGTCTTGCTCGTTGGACCATTTCGAAGGGAATAGAACTGGTCTCATGCGAATATATGCAAGATGGTTTAGATGTGAAGAGAAGATCGATTGATTCAGATGTTGATCAGGTGTTGGACAGATGATCGATTCAGCAGTTGGATCAGATGTTGAAGACAAGAGCACTTGAATCAGATGTTGAAGACAATATCAGTTAAGTCAGATGTTGAATACAAGAGATCTGGATCCAGATATGAACAGAAGAACAATTCAGATGTGAAGGAGATGTCTGGATCAGCTGTGAAGAAGAAATCTGGATCAAGTATGAAGAGAGATCTGATGTGAAGAGAAGTCTGTTCAGCAGTGAAGAGAAGTCTGTTCAGAAATGAAGAGAAGACGATATCAGATGTCAATCAGATATGAAGAAAAGATGCAAGTAGAAGCTAAATCAAAGATCGAAGCTGGATAAGAAGCAATAAAGAAAACACAGAGATGCGAAGCAGTTGACGAATCGAATATGAAGATTAACTGGAGCATAGAAGTCAACTACTGAGCTATTCAGATGTGAACATATCAGACTTATTCAGAAGACGACAAAAGCCTGCAAAATAAAGGACACAAGGACAATTCTGTCGGTACTTTACAGAACACCTTTCAACGGGAAGAAACTTGTGTCCAACGGATTAATTTGCACAGATGCTATTTAAACAAGAAGATTTAATGAAGAAGTTGTTGGTTGGATTGATGATGCGACGATTTCAATTGACAGGAAGAAACACAGAAAGGTGAAGCAGTTGACCACCATGGAGAAGGAGCTAATTGCAAGTATCGACTGCTGAACCTTATCAGCTTTATAGAAGCACTTCCTTGTGTTGGGATCTGAATCACGCCTCCCGGCGAGGCAGCGAAAGAACAAAAATCATGGCCGGGAGACGATCAATACGATAAAACAGCAACAATTCTATGACATTCATAGGGTGTTTCAGATTTCTACCTTGCTGGCAACTCGTGCCTGGCTCCGACCGGTTTCGTAAAGAAAACGGCATTTCACGGTAGGCGGCGGTAGATATCGTCAATCAGGTCCACGACCGGAGACGGGATTCCTTCGTCAGCCTGCACTAGAAGGCCTGACGGGATCTACACGGACGGATTCTCCTCGTCAAATTTGGCCGGAACAACTTCCGGCGAAGCGGCGGCGGCGGCGTGCACCGGGCGACGGCGGCGAGGCTTTTGAGAGGAAAGGGGGGCGGCGCTTATGATGCTTAGGGTTAGGGTTTGATTAGTGTCTTTTTAACAATGAAGCATAAGTCCAATTAAATAGACTAAGTGGTAGACTTGGACCCGGCCCAACGGGCCCGGGTCCAACGGGTGAACATTCAGTTCATCCCCATCACTATGGCTTCATCGTAACTCCGATCGCCGATCAGATCGGACCGATCGACTCAGTTTCCAAAACTGAATACTATGATCTGAAAAACCATTTTTCAGAACCCCAGTGCAAAATGACCGTTTTGCCCCTCAACATCGGAAAATCACGATTTGACCTCTATTGACCTTTTAGGAAGTCGCACTCCCAAAATCCTCTTCGTATGCTCAACACATTGAGCTGAGTATCCGTGCGGGAATCTCGAATCCAGTACTTGTGTGACCCTCAATGGTTCAGGGATACAGCTAGCCGTGGGCCCACAACCATTGTGACTCCGGAATCACAATTCCGGACTTGCCCAACGGATCATGGTAAGAGCGTCTAGCAACATCGCCCCATGATCCCCTAGGTATCACTGATAGTGCCTGCAAGAACCAGTTGGTAGTGGTTAGCGTACAGTACGGTCCTTTCAATCCATATATCCCGATCAGATCAACGACCATTGGTAAATCGAGAGTCGCTAAAGATCCGATAGCTATGCGTACATTTTGGAGATCGAATAGTGACATCGTGAGTGTAACTAGGTAAACGCATTTACCTAAAAAACTTCTAGTACTCTGCCCAGAGATTTATACACTATTATCCCCTCAGATAGCATAGGATATCCACGCATGTCTGCGAGCGGTGAATCCTCGACAACGATGCATCGACTCCTACATGCATCGGGGTCTCACCCAATCCCGCCGCCTAACGACCCCAAGTGAGTCGGAAAACGGGTCAAAGTGAGACGCCTATCATGTAGAGTCTCAATGACGTTTCGAGTCGTGAGGACTAATCAGTACAACCAAGACCTCGGACTTATCCACTCGACAAATGGTAACCACTTGGAAAGTCCGAAGGAGGGTAGTTCGATAGATCACCAGGTCACTATCTATCTGCATGCTCAGAACATCACAATGTTCCCTACCAATGAAACATGGTACTTCGCATCGCAGATACTATTCTCGAACTCGAGCGGCCTTATCCTCATTTTTATGGCCCAATCGACTAGGAACATGTTCAGAATACACAGTGACTATTAGATGTGTTTCATGATAGCCGTCATACCCACTATCACATCTAACATACACTTTAGTGTATTCTAGGTCTTTACTCAACGCAATTGTTAATCATTATACACACAATGAAAGTAAAGAACGCCATATAAATAAATGCGAATATCATATATAAAGATTGTCATATACAAGAGTCCATGAACCCACACGCCACAAGTTGGCTAGTTGGGCATCTACTCTAACAATCTCTCACATGCCCTAAAGCCAACTACTCATCAGACGCAGTCCCATTGTTTCGCGATGTTTTTCAAAAACGGTCCAGGCAAGGGCTTCGTAAGTGGATCAGCAACGTTGTCTGCAGAGGCGACTCTCTCAACTGCTATGTCACCTCTAGCCACAATATCCCGGATTATGTGGTATTTTCTCAGTATGTGTTTGGATCTTTGGTGAGACCTAGGCTCCTTTGCTTGCGCAACGGCACCCGTGTTGTCGCAGTACACCGGGACTGGCCAACTCCATTAGGAATGACGTCCAACTCTTGGACGAAATTCCTTATCCAAACGGCCTCCTTAGCAGCAGCTGATGCTGCGATGTACTCAGCCTCAGTGGTTGAATCGGCGATGGTGTCTTGCTTGGAAATCTTCCAAGAGACAGCACCACCATTGAGCATGAATACAAATCCAGAGGTTGAATTCGAATCATCCACGTCACACTGGAAGCTAGAATCAGTGTAGCCTTCCAGTTTCAGTTCACCACCCCCGTAGACCATGAACATATTCTTAGTCCTTCGTAAGTACTTAATAATATCCTTCACAGCCTTCCAATTCAATTGGCAGGGGTTGGCCTGGTAGCGGCTCGTGACACTCAGAGCATATGCGACATCCGGTCTAGTCGAGATCATGCCATACATAATACTACCTATTGCCGAGGCATATGGTACACGTGCCATACTCTATCTCCTCATCAGCCTTCGGACACATAGACTTAGATAGAGTGACCCCGTGGTACATAGGTAGGTGTCCTCTCTTGGACTCTTCCATAGAGAACCTCTTAAGTACGGTATCGATGTAGGTAGCTTGGGTGAGTCCGAGCATCCGTTTAGATCTATCCCGATAGATCTGTATTCCAAGAATATAGGATGCTTCACCAATGTCCTTCATCGAAAATCTACTAGACAACCATACTTTAGTTGACTGCAGCATTCCTACATCATTCCCAATGAGTAGAATGTCATCAACATAAAGTACGAGGAATGTCACAACGCTTTTAACTACCTTCTTTTATACACATGGCTCCTAGGGATTCTTGATGAAACCAAATTCCTTAATTGTTTCATCGAATCTCAGGTTCCAACTTCGTGATGATTGTTTGAGACCGTAGATCGATCTCTGAAGCTTGCATACCTTATGCTCGCTTCCAACAGATGTGAAACCCTCAGGCTGCGTCATATAGATCTCTTCCTTAATGTATCCATTAAGGAACGCAGTTTTCACATCCATTTGCCATATCTCATAGTCGTACCATGCGGCTATGGCTAACAAGATTCTAATCGACTTGAACATTGCGACTGGCGAGAAGGTTTCATCATAGTCAACACCTTGCCTTTGAGTGTAACCTTTCGCGACCAGTTGTGCCTTGTAGGTCATTAACTTACCATCAGGCCCAAGTTTCCTCTTGTATACCCATTTGCACCCAATAGGAACAATTCCTTCGGGAGGGTTAACAAGAGTCCAAACTTGGTTAGCATGCATTGAGTCAAACTCAGACTGCATTGCTTCAAGCCACAAATTAGAATCAGCATCGGAAATTGCCTACTTGAAAGTTCTTGGATCAGATCCAACAACTTGATCACCTTGATCATCTTCAAGGAGAAAACCATATCTCTCAGGAGCCCTAGGAACCCTTTCGGATCTCCTAGGTGTGACAATTTTTGGTATTGGCTCTGTAGGTGCAGGAGATTCACTTGGTACTTCGATTGGATCTCGAACCTCTTCGAGTTCTACTATTTTGCCTTTTCTATCAAGTAGAAATTCCCTTTCCATAAAGGTGGCATTCCTAGAAACAAACACTTTTGTTTCGCTCGGATAGTAGAAG
This sequence comes from Dorcoceras hygrometricum, assembly GCA_001598015.1. NCBI lineage: Eukaryota > Viridiplantae > Streptophyta > Magnoliopsida > Lamiales > Gesneriaceae > Dorcoceras > Dorcoceras hygrometricum. Next base: position 191,677 of record KV000716.1, on the reverse strand, counting down.
TAGTATCCAATGGAATTCTTTGGATACCCAATGAAGTAGCATAAGATGTATATCATATCCAGCTTATCTCCCACTGTCTGCTTCACGTAAGCAGGACATCCCCAAATTCTCATGAATGAGTACTTGGGTGGTTTGCCCATCCATATCTCATATGGAGACTTATCCACTGCCTTGGTGTGGACATTGTTCAACAACATTACCGCCGTTTCGAGCGCATAGCCCCAAATCAAGGTAGGAAGCTCAGTGAAGCTCATCATAGATCGAACCATGTCCAACAAGGTCCGGTCACGACGCTCCGCTAAACCATTGAGCTGTGGTGTGGCCGGAGGGGTCCACTGTGCGAGAATCTCATTCGCTTTCAGATAGTCTTGAAATTCAGCACTCATGTATTCACCACCTCGATCAGATCGAAGTGCTTTAATACTTTTGCCTAATTGATTTTCTACTTCAGCCTTGAATTCTTTGAACCTTTCAAAGGATTCAGACTTGTGCTTCATCAAGTACAAGTATCCATACCTAGAGTAATCATCGGTAAAGGTGATGAACTATGTGTGACCGTATTTAGTACCAATACTAAATGGACCACACACATCAGTATGGATCAAATCCAATAGGCCTTGAGCACGCTCACCTTTGCCCTTGAATGCTTAGTCATCTTTCCCTTAAGACAAGACTCACAAGTCGGTAGGGAGTTAATGTCTGACCGATCAAACATGTCACTCCTAACCAACTTGTTCATCCTTCTCAGAGAAATGTGACCTAGCCTAGCGTGCCAAAGTTGTGCTGGGTTCAAGTTATCGTGTTTCCGTTTAATCGTTGTTGTGTGTGCTTCGACATCGCGAGTTGGAACGTCTTTTAATTTTAAGGTGTATAAATCGTTTTCGCGTTCCCCAATTCCAATTAAACATTCATTCTTGTAAATATTGCAAATCGAATTAGCAAACATACAAGAATATCCATCACTATCAAGAATAGAAACAGAAATAATGTTCTTTATTAATTCGGGAACAAATGAAACGTTTCTCAACAACAACTTAAAATCAGAATACAGAAATAAATAAACATCTCCTATAGCTACTGCAGCAACTCTTGCTCCATTGCCAAGCCTCAAATGGGTCTCACCCTCTCTCAGACGTCGGCTTCTTGTCATCACCTGCAAATCATTGCAGATATGAGATCCACATCCGGTATCAAGTACCCAAGAAGTCGAATTAAGAGACATATTTATTTCAATATAGAACATACCTTTTGCAGTTCGCAACTGCTTGAGGTACTCCTTGCAGTTCCTCCTCCAATTTCCAGCCTTGTGGCAGTGGTGGCAAACGTCCTCGCTCTTGTTAGGCTTAGAAGCCCTTGCCTTCGGCTTCTTGGCAGACTTTTCCTCTTTCGCAGGAGCAGAACGCTTCTTGCTCTTGCGTCTGGGTCCTTTCTTCGCAGAGAAAGAAGAACCCAGAAGGAGGACGGGTTTGTCCTTATTTATGGTCCCCTCAAACACTACAAGCATGTTCACCACCTCTTCAAGGGTGGCCTCCAGCTTGTTCATGTTGAAGTTGACCACAAAGGGGTCAAATGCAGCGGGTAGCGAGAGGAGAAGTACATCCACCGACAGCTCGTGTGGAAGTGCGATATCAAGGCCCGACAGCTTTTCAACGAGCCCAATCATACGAACCCCATGCTCGCGGACCGAAGTCCCATCGCGCATGCGGCTCGTCATCAGCTCCTTGACAGTCGTGAACCTCTCATGTCGAGAGTTCTCCCCGTACAGTTCCTTGAGATGAAATAGTATGGCAGAAGCATACTTTGTCTTCTCAAAGCGCCGTTGCATTTCGTTGGACATCTATGCCATCACATAGAATCGAGCTTTAACCTCGTCGTCACGCCATTGGTTAAGCATAATCAGATCCTCAGGGCTGATATCGGCAGGGGTTTCCTCCGGAGGGCACTTCTCTATCGTATATAGGAGCTTCTCCGAAGCCAATACAAGATTGAGATTGCGGAGCTAGTCTTGGTAGTTCAGATCGGTGAACCTGTTGCTATCCAGTATAGCAGCGAGCGGATTTTTCATCGAAACCATTTTATAAGCAGTAATACTGAAAAGAAAACAGATATACATTACTACATATATATAAAATAAACGCTAAGACATAAAACATGGTCATTAAGTTTTATGAATTACCCTCCCACTATTTAACGATTTCACCACCCTTAATGAAATCGAGAAAACAGGTTTCTTTAGTGGGTACACGGAGCCCAATCAAGCGATCATGGACCCGAATAATATCAGTCATCCATGACCCCCAAAAGGTAGTTTCCGATTGCAACCGGTGCAACCTCCATGTATTCACCTCATGTCAAGTAAGGGCCCAATAATATGACGCCGTTTACTATCACGTGTCAAGATGACCCATCAATGTTGAGTCGTGAAGGACGGTCCCCTTAAGTCCCCAATAATATGAGCCAACCGTTAAAG
>KV000716.1:151931-179778 GCA_001598015.1 Dorcoceras hygrometricum | reverse complement strand
CCGCCGCCGATCGTCGCCGGAAATTTGTTCCGGCCAGTTCGACGTGGAGAATCCGATCGTGCTGATCTCGTCAGGACTTCTAGTGCAGTTTGACGAAGGAGTCTCGAGTCTGGTCGTGGACCGGATTGACGAATCTACCGCAATCAACCGAGAAGCGCCGGGTTCTTGAAACACCGGTTGGAGCCAGGCACAAGTGCCAGACAGGTGACCTGCTAAACGCCCTATGTATGTTGATACGTAGAATTGATTGAATTTTTCGTATTGATCGCATCCCGGTACTCTATTTTATTCTTCCGCTGCCTGCCGGGGTGCGGATCCGGACCAATCCCAACAAGAGTCACTCAGATCTGGCCTCAGCGATAACTCAAATCTGGCTTCGCTACACTGCACAAGCGTTACTAATCAAAACGGCGCCGCCTAGGAGTACCGCTAACTAACACTAAACGACGTCGCTCCATCTCCAGATCTGAAGCAGACCGCACTAACGCTCATCTAGATTTGATCAAATATGAGATCCTCAAACCGCATCGGTTTGCTCCGGACTCAAGAACCGGACCGGTCCAAGTAGTACCGTTGACCAACGCTTGACTTATCCTCGCTAACCAAATCTGTCCCCCTCTCGATACCAGATCTGACTAGCGCCTAAAACGACATCGTTTCACTTCCCGCTCATGGTAACTCACTCAAACCAGCGAGGACCAGATCTGGACACTCAGATCTCACCCAAACCTAAAAACAATGAAACGAGCCAATTTACACCGCACTTCTAATTCACTCGCGCGGGCATTAACCAAATCTGAGTTCCAGCGATCTTCGATACACCAAATCTGTGTAGAGAGCTAACGCTCTTCCTTACACAACGATATGATAGCATACTCACTACATAGTATACTAGACAACATTCAAAATACATCCATGAAAATTCGAAAATCACTAAACCGTAATCCAGATCTTATTATATCGCTAGTCACGGTTTAACAGATTTCTATTCCTCACGTTCTCCCCTACTAAAAATGGATTTCGTCCTCGAAATCAACTTACAACAACAAATCAGAATGCAACAAAACACCAAGAATTCACCAAAAAAATTCAAAACACGAAGTCAACAAGCCAGAAGATTACCTGGTAATCTACTATCAAGGCTCAAACAGATGAGGCCACTCCTGTCTCATCTTTTCTTCAACTTCCCAGGTAGCTTCTTCTCTGCCATGCTTGCTCCATTGGACCATCACCAACGGTATAATCTTATTCCTCAACTGATTCTCCTTTCTATCCAGAATCTGTACTGGATATTCAACATAGCTCAAGGTAGAATCCAGCTCAACTTCATTAGTCCTTAGCACATGGGACGGATCTGGCTCATATTTCCTCAACATTGACACATTAAAAAAATCATGTATCGCTGCTAACTCAACAGGAAGCTGCAATCTATCAGCCATTTGTCCAATACTCTCAACAATCTCATAGGGACCAACGAATCTAGGAGCCAATTTACCTTTAGATCTGAACCTCATCACGCTCTTTAAAGGAGAAACTTTGAGAAACACACGATCGCCAACCTCAAATTCCAATGGTCTGCGTCGCTTATTAGCATAGCTAGCATGTCGATCTTGAGCAGCTTTCATCCTACTCCGAATCAACTCAATCTGGTCTTTCATATGCTGCACAAATTTAGGAGTAGACAACTGCTTCTCACCAATCTCTTCCCAACAGATAGGTGATCTATACTTACGACCATACAAATCTTCGAATGGAGCCATCCCGATAGTCACTTGGTAACTGTTGTTATGAGAAAACCCAACTAAGGATAAGGAATCCTTCCAGCCACCACTGAAATCCAACACAACAGCTCGCAGCATGTCTTCTAAAATCTGAATGGTCCTTTCAGATTGGCCATCTGTCTGGGGGTGATAAGCTTTACTCATAGCCAATCTTGAACCCATCGCTGCCTGCAAGCTCTTCCAGAATCGGGAAGTAAACCTTGGATCTCTATCAGACACTATCGAACAGGCACTGCATGCAATCTTACCACATGGTCGATATACAATTTTGCCATATTCTTAATCGAACACCTCACATCATAGGGAATAAAATGGTCTGACTTCGAAAGTCTATCAATAACCACCCAAATCACATCACATCCCCTATTCGATCGAGGTAACTACGTCACAAAATCCATGGCGATGTGCTCCCAATTCCATTGGGGCACTTCTAAACTCTGTAGCAAACCACCAGGTCTCATCCTCTCAGCCTTGACATGCTGACAATTTAGACATTGAGCTACGAATCAAGAAATATCATTCCTCATTCCTTCCCACCAGTAATGAGACTTCAAGGCATGGTACATCTTCTTCTCCCCTGGATGCACGCTATATCGACTGCACTGGGCTTCGTTCAAGATAGTCTCTTGCAAATCAATCAGGTTCGGAACCACCAATCTACCACTGAATCTCAGACATCCATCAGAAGCAATAGAAAAATCTTCCAACTGACCATTCTGGGCTTTACTCTTCAACTCATGAATGTACGGGTCAGTTCTCTGCGCTGCTCTAATGTCTGCAACAATCTTTGGTTCAACCTGAAAAGAAGAAACCACGAAGTACTGATCACTCGGCTGAAAACACCATCCAGAAGTCTCCAAATCCTCATGGACTTTGGATATTCTCATTGACGTCGACATCGCAGGTTGAGATTTCCTACTCAAGGCATCGGCAACCAAGTTCACCCGCCTAGGCTGATACTGTATCTCACAGTCAAAATCTTTCAGCAACTCCATCCAACGACGTTGCCTCATATTCAAATTAGACTGGTTGAAGATATACTTCAAACTCTTATGGTCCGTGTACACCATAAATTTCTCATCATACAAATAATGACGCCAAATCTTCAAGGCAAAGATAATCGCAGCAAACTCCAGATCATGAATGGGATACCTTGTCTCATGGTGTTTCAACTGTCGAGACGCATAGGCTATCACACGCTCGTTTTGCATCAACATGCATCCCAAACCACTCAGAGAAGCATCAGAGCACACTACATAACCTCCAGAACCCGACGGCAAAGCCAACACTGGAGCAGTAGTCAACTTCTCCTTAAGAAACTGGAAACTAGACTCACACTCTTCAGTCCAAACAAAGTTCCTATCTTTCTGGGTCAACTGAGTCAAACCTCCAGAACCCGACGGCAAAGCCAACACTGGAGCAGTAGTCAACTTCTCCTTAAGAAACTGGAAACTAGACTCACACTCTTCAGTCCAAACAAAGTTCCTATCTTTCTGGGTCAACTGAGTCATCGGCCTGGCTATCGAAGAGAACTTCTCGATGAAACGTCTATAATAGCCAGCCAATCCTAAGAAACTACGGATCTCGGAAACATTCCTAGGTTGTTCCCAGTTAAGAACTGCTTCAACCTTAATAGGATCCACCGAAATACCTTGTGCTGAAATGACATGACCCAAAAATACAACTCTATCCAACCAGAATTCACACTTGTTGAACTTAGCATAAAGCTGTGAGTCTCTCAATCTCTGTAACACCAGTCTCAAGTGCTCTTTATTGCTCCTCGAGTACACTAGGATGTCATCTATGAAGACAATCACAAAATAATCAATATACTCACTGAAGACACGATTCATCAGATCCATGAAGATAGCAGGAGAATTCGTCAGTCCAAATGGCATCACCAGAAACTCATAATGCCCATATCTCGTCTTGAAAGCCGTATTCGCTAAATCAACGTCTCTTATCCACAACTGATGATAACCAGATCGTAGATCAATCTTAGAGTATACAGCAAATCCCTACAACTGATCAAATAGATCATCGATTCTTGGCAACAGATACTTATTCTTAATCTTCGCTTTATTCAACTGTCGAAAATCTACACACATCCTCATAGATCCATCCTTCTTTTTCACAAAAAGAATCGGAGCTCCCCAAGGTGACATACTAGGTCTGATGAAGCCTTTCTCCAAAAGATCACACAACTGATCCTTAAATTCCTTCAACTCAGCTGTCGCCAACCAATACGGAGCTCTAAAGATTGAGGCTGTCCCTGGCACCAACTCTATGCTGAATTCAATCTCTCACTTCGGAGGAAATCTAGGAATCTCATCCGGAAACACATCAGGGAACTCACGAGCAATCGGGACATCACTCAACCCTACTCTCGATTCATGAGAGACATCCAGGGCATAGATCATAAACCCTGAATTCTCTAGCAACAATAAACTAAAAATCTCCATGGCGCACACCAATGAAATCTTAGGTCGCGAATCAGTACCATTGAAATCCCATTTCTTCCGAAATCGAGGCCTAAATCACACCACACCATGGAAACAGTCAACAGTCGCTCTATACTCAGACAACACATCTGTAATGCCCGAAATCATTAAGAAGAGGATTAGTTTAATAATTCCAACATTTAAGAATTTCATGAAGCGTGATTATGAGCTCGGATTTCTTCTGGAAGTGTTGGGTGAATAAGGAACTGTGTATTGTTGAGTTGCACTAAGTGTGGAAACCAGACAAAGCGATTTGATAAAATCGTTCAGCAGTAGGTTACTGTAGCAAAGTCAATATGGGTCAACACTACTATAGATTGCGACTGGTTGAATTGTGAAATTCAGTAGAAGCGCTAGTGTTGGTTGCAGCTGGAAGCAGACGCGCGAATACAAGAACCAACAGGGAAGCGACACGTGTTGGTTACTGTTACGCATGTGGGAACCAGCAGTAAGAGTTCTTTGTGTACCTGCTGGTTTATTGATGTATCGATTGGTGTTGAAGACATAGGTGCGACGTCGTCGTTTCTGAGGTTCAATGCGAACCAGTCGAGAATTTTGGAGTCCAGCTGAGAGAATAATGCGACATCTTTTTGACTTATGACTAGGAACCTCGATACGATGTCGTTTTGCATGAAGTAGCGACTAGGAGAGGAATTGGAAATCAGCTGATGGTTGTTGTATCTGCTGGTTACTCAGCTGAGGGAACAATGCGACACCGGGTTGAGTATGAAACAGGAAATCTTGATATGATGCCGTTTCGAATAATGTTGCGAAATCAGTCGTTGGATTATTAGAGCGACCAGCTGCTGGTCTCTGTTAAATAGAGGTGATACCAGCTGATGACACGTTACGATGTCGTTGGAATTAATTGTAACGACATCGTTTTGAGTTTCGAATAGTTGCGACTGGATTATTGTTGCGACTGATTTCTACTGCGGCTGGTTGTTGCTTCTAACAAGAGAATGCTGTTCGAACAGCAACTGAGAAAGATAAACAGCAGTTGAGGAATCTATTTACCGTTATCCACTTTCGAAGCGGTGGGAGTATATTCTGTTTGAATACTCAGCATGACACGTGGAACTCGAATTGAACACATTGGAAATGCTGCAGAAACACAGAGCCCGTTGTCTATAAATACGAGTGAATTCAAAATTCTGAGAACATCTTGACTGCAGCTATCGACCTTTGATTCTGCGAGTATCTCAGGAAGTAAGGAACAGAGCGTAAGAACACTGACTGAAGCATTTTGAAAACAGAGGAACGAAGGTATAATCTGACAGAAGAGTCAGGGATTAGATTACTCGAGAATGATATTTCTTGAGTTATCCCGCTAAAATCACATACATGTTTGATTACTGTTCTTGATTTAGAACTTGAATTGTGTATGTGTCGATCCATCACAGGTAGTGGATCTTTTATATTTGCATGAGATGGCATATTGAAGAGAATTGAATTGATTCTAATGCCCAGGAGTTGGCCTGATTTTCGAAGCCGGAGATGGTTTCGATAGATGAATATTCATGTCAAGATCGGATACAAATCTTGATGGTGTCGAACTGATATGGAATCAATTCTGAGATCGAAAAAGAGTACTAGAATCATTTCATTGCATTGCATTTGTTTTACAGTTGATAACTATTCGTACCTGCTGATTATACTGAGATGATTCTCACCAGAGTTTATCCGGCTGTTGTTTTGTTTTGTATGTGTGCATGACAACAGGAGGAAGGAACTAGTGGGGAGCAACTAAGGGTAGCAAGAGATAACTACGTAGACGCTGGATCAGCAGCAGGAAGAATAAATACCAGCTGATAGTTATATGTTTGGACAGTTGGTCTTAGGTTGCTCAAGTCTGGTTTAGTATATAAGAATCAAGTGTGTATTAGTAAACTTAGCTTGTAACCGCCATGAACCATGAAGTATTTGTATAAATGAATAGTATTTGCGCTACAAGCTGAACCCTTTATGCTTCTGCTGGATTGAATACGCTTCTGCTGATTGACAAATTTTTTTTTTTGTAATTATATGCATGAACCATATTAGATCTAATAAACGTGTTTAGTTTAAATTAATAAACCACTTATTGAAACTAGAGGATTAATTGTGAGCATAGAGCCTCACAACAGGTGGTATCAGAGCTCTACTAACTTATTAAGATCATTGGACTTGATGAGTGGGGTAGATTGAATTCTTCCTGATTGATTAGAGTACAGACACAAATGAATTGCATGCTTGTATGGTATATGTCTTACTGCTTTTGAATTTATATCACATGATTCTTGTGAATAAATGGTAAGAATATACCTAAGAATTATGAGAATTACATGCTTTGGAGTATGAATCAGAACTCGATCTCTTGAGCAGCAGTACATTGATGTATTCTAATCAGAGGAGGGACTGAGATTGACTTGTTATTGATTGATGAGAAATGATAAACACGTCTGTTTGATTCCTAGATATGCCTCCTCGAAGAACCACGAATCGGCAGACAGAGCAGGGTAGTACATCGACTGAGGTTTTGAATGCAGCTGCTACTCCAATGGAAACTTTGTTGAAACGATTCCAGTCGTTTAAACCACCGACGTTGACAGGAACAGAAAGTGCTATTGATTGTGAAAACTGGTTGGAAGATATTGAGCAGTTGTTCGAAGCACTTGATTACACTGATGAGCGTCGGGTGAAACTGATCATACACCAGTTACATGGTATTGGGAAAAGCTGGTGGGTGGCAACAAAGAAAGCGCTTGAAAATCAGGGTACTGTGATTACGTGGGCAGTATTCCGAACAGCTTTCTATCAACGGTTCTTCCCAGTTTCTTATAGGAAGGATAAAGGAGCAAAATTTGCAAACTTGTGACAAGGGCAGTTGAATATAGAGGATTACGTTGCCAAGTTCACAAGTTTACTGAAATTTGCGCCACATGTTGCTATGAGTGATGAAGCTTAAAACGTCAGGTACCAGCAGCTCCTCCAGTTCAAGTGAATTCAAACAACTGGGAGCTGGCAAAAAGCTGGTGATTATTGTACCAAGTGTGGAGGTAGACATGTTACAGAACAATGTATAGGAGTGTCTGGCCTCTGCCGTATTTGCAATCAACCGGGACGTTTCGCGAGAATATGTCCTCAACGTAATTCTGGGAATTCATAGAATTTGGAAGCGTCAAGAACAATGCCAATACCAGAAAGGCAAGCCTCCTCTGTACATTCTTACCAACCTCAAAATCCACAACAAAGTAGACAAGGAGGAATCCAGACAGTGAGCCAACCTCCTAAACAATAAGCAAGAGTGTTTGCATTAACCGAGGAGCAAGCACAGGCAGCCCCAGATGATGTTATTGCAGGTAACTGCTACTTGTGCAAGTTCCCAGCTTATGTATTAATTGATACTGGTGCATCACACACCTTCATCTCTGAGAATTTTGTTGTAGCACATAAGTTGTCTGTTGAACCCTTAACTGAAATAGTATCGATTTCTTCACCTCCGGGGAAAGGAATGTTATCGATCACTGCTGTTAGAAATTGTGTGTTACAGTTTGAGGGTCACGCAATTGAAATTGATTGTGTTGTGATCGTGTTATCTGATTTTGATTGTATCGTGGGTATAGATATGTTAACCAAGTATAGAGCAACAGTAGATTGTTTTCAGAAGGTGGTTCGATTCAAACCAGAGAAAGCTGATGAATGGAAATTTTATGGTAAGGGATCACGAGCCAGAATTCCTTTGGTCTCTGCTATTACAATGAATAATCTATTGCAGAAAGGAGCGGAGGGATTTCTGATTTATGCAATAGATACGAAGAAAAGTAGCCCGAATCTGGTTGATATACCAGTGGTTTGTGAGTTTGCTGATGTTTTTCCTGATGAGTCCCGGGATTACCTCGATATCGAGAGGTAGACTTCAGCATTGAATTGATGCCAGGTACACAACCAATATCAAAAGCACCATACCGAATGGCACCAATTGAGTTAAAGGAATTGAAAGACCAGCTGGAGGATCTTCTCACCAAGGGATACATTAGACCAAGTGTTTCTCCTTGGGGTGCTGCAGTATTATTTGTGCGCAAGAAAGATGGATCAATGAGGCTATGTATTGATTATCGGCAACTGAATAAGGCAACGGTAAAGAATAAATATCCTTTGCCACGAATAGATGATTTATTTGATTAGTTACAGGGGTCGACAGTGTATTAAAAGATCGATTTGAGATCGGGATATCATCAATTGCGAGTAAGGGATGAAGACATATCGAAGACTGCCTTTCGAACAAGATACGGTCATTATGAGTTCGTGGTTATGCCTTTTGGACTAACTAACGCACCAGCAGTGTTCATGAGTCTAATGAACCGAGTCTTCCAAAGATATCTTGATGATTTCGTGATTGTATTTATTGATGATATTCTAATCTATTCGAAGAATTTGAATGATCATGCGAGTCATCTTCGAACAGTTTTGCAGACGTTGAGAGATGAGAAATTGTATGCTAAACTGTCGAAATGTGAATTTTGGTTACAAAAAGTAGTCTTTCTTGGGCATATTATCTCTGGAGATGGCATTTTAGTTGATCCCAGTAAAACAGAGGCAGTGATCAATTGGCCTAGACCAAAATCTGTGCCAGAAATTCGAAGTTTTATGGGGCTTGCAGGGTATTACCGACGGTTTATTCAGAATTTCTCGAGTATTGCAAAGCCTATAACTCAGTTGACACAGAAAAATGCACCCTTTGTTTGGTCAGAAGCATGTGAAAATAGTTTTCTTGAATTGAAGAAGAGATTAACTACCGCACCAGTGTTAACAATTCCTTTGGGTACTGGTGGATTTGTCGTGTATTGTGATGCCTCTCACCAAGGATTGGGGTGTGTTTTGATGCAGCGAGGTCATGTGATTGCATACGCCTCAAGACAGTTAAAACCGCATGAAATTCGATATCCAATTCATGATCTTGAATTGGCAACCATCATATTTGCGTTGAAAATCTGGCGACATTATCTGTATGGTGAGAAATTTGAAATCTTCTCGGATCATAAAAGTTTGAAGTATTTATTTTCGCAGTCCGAATTAAATATGAGACAACGAAGATGGGTGGATTTATTGAAAGATTTTGATTGTGAGATCAGTATTATCCAGGAAAATCGAATGCAGCAGCTGATGCTCTAAGTAGAAAGATTTGTGCTTTGTCTTTGACTACGATCGGGGTGTCTAATTTGATAGAAAATTGCTGAATTTCTGGGTATGTATTTGAAACAGCGGAAAGAAAACCAATGAGAGTTTGTGCTATCAGTGCTGAACCCGAATTGTTAGTTCGAATTAAAGAGGCACAGAAGAGAGATTTGAATATTCAAAGGTCTGTTGAAATGGTAAAATCAGGACATTCATCGGAATATCGTGTAGATGCTGATGATAACTTGTATGTGAATAACAGACTCGTTGTTCCCGATATTCCCGATTTAAAACAGCAGATTTTGAGTGAAGCCCATCGAAGTAAATTCAGCATTCACCCTGGTGGCAGGAAAATGTATAATGATTTGAAGAAACACTACTGGTGGAAACAAATGAAGGCTGATGTGACTGAATTTGTTTCAAAGTGTTTGAACTGCCAGTAGGTGAAAGCAGAAAGAAAGAAACCCGCTGGTTTATTACAAAGTCTATCAGTTCCTGAATGGAAATGGGATCATATTTCCATGGACTTTGTAACGAAATTTCCAAAATCATCCCGAGGTTGTGATGCAATTTGGGTGATTATCGATAGTTTGACAAAATCCGCGTGTTTTATTCCTTATCGAATGACCTATCGACATGATCAAATGGCAGATCTTTATGTTCGCGAAGTGGTAAGACTTCATGGAATACCAAAATCGATTGTCTCTGATAGAGATCCCAGATTTACTTCTCATTTTTGGAGTAGTTTACAGCAAGCGCTGGGTACGAAACTACATCTAAGCACTGCGTACCATCCTCAAACTGATGGGCAATCTGAAAGAACAATTCAGACACTTGAATATATGCTTAGAGAAGTGGTACTAGATTTTGGTATGTCATGGCAAGAGTCATTACCGCTGGTGGAATTTTCATACAACAACAACTACCAAACCAGTATAGAAATGGCTCCGTTTGAAGCGTTGTATGGAAGGAAGTGTCATTCACCATTGTATTGGGATGATATATCAGAGGTACCTGAATTGGGACCAGATATTATTAGAGAAATGACTGAAAAAGTAAAGTTGATTCAGCAGAGAATGGGAACAGCACAGCATAGACAAATGAAATATGCCAATACCAGACGTAGACCTTTGCATTTTGAAACAGGGGACAGAGTATTTTTGAGAATTTCTCCTTTTAGAGGCACGATAAGGTTTGGAAAACGAGGTAAATTGTCTCCACGATTCATTGGTCCTTATGAAATTTTAGTGAAGATAGGTGATCTTTCTTATCGACTGGCATTACCTCCATCGCTTTCGGGTATACATGATGTGTTTCATGTATCTATGCTGAGAAAGTATATGCCTGATGCTTCTCATATTATTCCTGCTGAAGAAGCTGAGTTGGATGAAACTCTAATTTATTTTGAACAACCAATTCAGATTCTTGATCGGAAAGAACAACAACTTCGAACGAAGGTTATTCCATTAGTGAAGATTCAATGGAATCGACATGTCGTTGAAGAAGCAACCTGGGAGGTGGAAGATGATATGAAACAACGATTCCCTTATCTCTTCCAATAAGGTTAGCTTTTGTTCCGAATCAATTTTCTCCTTATGTTCCATGTACATATAACGACTGCTGATGAGTTCGAGGACGAACTCGAATCTTAGTGGGGGAGAAATGTAATGCCCGAAATCATTAAGAAGAGGACTAGTTTAATAATTCGGCATTTAAGAATTTCATGAAGCGTGATTATGAGCTCGGATTTCTTCTGGAAGTGTTGGGTGAGTAAGGAACTGTGTATTGTTGAGTTGCACTAAGTGTGGAAACCAGACAAAGCGATTTGATAAAATCGTTCAGCAGCAGGTTACTGTAGCAAAGTCAATACGGGTCAACACTACTATAGATTGCGACTGGTTGAATTGTGAAATTCAGTCGAAGCGGTAGTGTTGGTTGCAGCTGGAAGCAGACGCGCGAATACAAGAACCAACGGGGAAGCGACACGTGTTGGTTACTGTTACGCATGTGGGAACCAGCAGTAAGAGTTCTTTGTGTACCTGCTGGTTTATTGATGTATCGATTGGTGTTGATAACATAGGTGCGACGTCGTCGTTTCTGAGGTTCAATGCGAACCAGTCGAGAAGTTTGGAGACCAGCTGAAAGAATAATGCGACATCGTTTTGACTTATGACTAGGAACCTCGATACGATGTCGTTTTGCATGAAGTAGCGACTAGGCGAGGAATTGGAAATCATCTGATGGTTGTTGTATCTGCTGGTTACTCAGCTGAGGGAACAATGCGACACCGGTTTGAGTATGAAACAGGAAATCTTGATACTATGCCGTTTCGAATAATGTTGCGAAATCAGTCGTTGGATTATTAGAGCGACTATCTGCTGGTCTCTGTTAAATAGAGGTGATACCAGCTGATGACACGTTACGGCGTCATTGGAATTAATTGTAACGACATCGTTTTGAGTTTCGAATAGTTGCGACTGGATTCTTGTTGCGACTGATTTCTACTGCGGCTGGTTGTTGCTTCTAACAAGCGAATGCTGTTCGAACAGCAACTGAGAAAGATCAACAGCAGTTGAGGAATCTATTTACCGTTATCCACTTTCGAAGCGCTGGGAGTATATCCTGTTTGAATACTCAGCATGACACGTGGAACTCGAATTGAACACATTTGAAATGCTGCAGAAACACAGAGACCGTTGTCTATAAATACGAGTGAATTCAAAATGCTGAAACATCTTGACTGCAGCTATCGACCTTTGATTCTGCGAGTATCTCAGGAAGTAAGGAACAGAGCGTAAGAACACTGACTGAAGCATTTTGAAAACAGATGAACGAAGGTATAATCTGACAGAAGAGTCAGGGATTAGATTACTCGAGAATGATATTTCTTGAGTTATCCCGCTAAAATCACATACATGTTTGATTACTGTTCTTGATTTAGAACTTGAATTGTGTATGTGTCGATCCATCACAGGTAGTGGATCTTTTATATTTGCATGAGATGGCATATTGAAGAGAATTGAATTGATTCTAATGCCCAGGACTGAGTTGGCCTGATTTTCGAAGCCGGAGATGGTTTCGATAGATGAATATGCATGTCAAGATCGGATACAAATCTTGATGGCATCGAACTGATATGGAATCAATTCTGAGATCGAAAAAGAGCACTAGAATCATTTCATTGCATTGCATTTGTTTTACAGTTGATAAACTGTTATGCATTTTATTGTTATTATTCGTACCTGCTGATTATACTGAGATGATTCTCACCGGAGTTTATCCGACTGTTGTTTTGTTTTGTATGTGTGCATGACAACAGGAGGAAGGAACTAGTGGGGAGAAACTAAGGGTAGAAAGAGATAACTACTTAGACGCTGGATCAGCAGCAGGAAGAATAAATACCAGCTGATAGTTATATGTTTGGACAGTTGGTCTTAGGTTGCTCAAGTCTGGTTTAGTATATAAGAATCAAGTGTGTATTAGTAAACTTAGCTTGTAACCGCCATGAACCATGAAGTATTTGTATAAATGAATAGTATTTGCGCTACAAGCTGAACCCTTTATGCTTCTGCTGGTTGAATACGCTTCTGCTGATTGACAAAATTTATTTTTTTTTGTAACTTATATACATGAACCAGATTAGATCTAATAAACGTGTTTAGTTTAAATTAATAAACCACTGATTGAGAATAGAGGATTAATTGTGAGCAGAGAGCCTCACAACATCCATAACCAAGATGAAGTCAAAATCTCTAATTCCCAAAGCAATCAGATTAGTCACCAACACATGCTCATCAAACCTAATCAGGAAATCCAACACCACCTCACGGGACAACAGACTCACGCCAGCAGGGGTAGATACGGATACAACATCACACAGTGGGGCAGAACTCAACCCACACTCATATACAAACAGTTCAGAAATAAAGGAGTGTGATGCTCCAGTATCAAATAAAACTCGTGCAGGAAAATCAAAGCTAAAGCAAGTACCTGCAATCACTCCCTCAGGTATCTCGTCAGCATGCTCTCTTGTCAAGGCATTCACCTGGGCCTACTGCGGTCCCGAAAACTGGGGTCTCGAAGGTCCTCCAAACCTAGACGGTTCAAGGGGTTGGAATCAAGATCATTGGGACTGAACAAAAGGTTGCTGTCTGTGCGAAGATCCACCAGCGGAACCTTGCTGTGACTGACTCACAGGCTGTCCACCCATCAGAGGACACACTCTAGCAAAATGTCCCGGTTGGCCACACTGATGGCAATGACCTCGAACTCCATGACACTATGAAGTCATGTGCTTTCCTCCGCACTGTCCACAAGACACACTGCCACCAGAGCTCACAGAACCAGAGGAACTCGAATTCGATCTTTTCTTGAATTGCTTCCCTCGAGGCCTGAACCTCTGACGATTATACTGTTGCGACATCTGAGGATGCTAAAGTTGTTGCGTCACTTCAAGCACAGGTTGAAAGGTACGTCCAGCTGTCGGCTGAACCTGATTCTGTGCTTCTAACAGACTCTCCTCAATGTCCACCGCTCTACCCACGACCTCAGCATAAGTCGTAGGAGAACCAGCCAACACCATCCGGAACAACTCGGGCTTCAATCCTCTCAAGAACTTGTTCCTCTTAGTCCTCTCCTGGTTAGCCACATGGGGAACATACGACGGAAGCGACAAAAACCGCCTGGCATACTCGGCCACCTTCATGTCCCCTTGCTTCAGATTGTCAAACTCTCGCTCGCGGTTGTTGTAGTAGGACTCTGGGGTATACTCCTGTCGAAACGCTGCACAGAATCTCTCCCAAGTTATCACAGCCCCACTCTCTCTCAAGATTTGAGAAGTACCTTTCCACCAGCTTTGAGCATTCTCCCTCAACTGCAAAACCGCTAGCTTCAGTCTTCTCTCCTAAGAATACTCGACAGCATCAAACAACTCTTCCATATGCTCTAGCCAGCCCTCAGCCATCAAACCACCCTCGGCACCAATAAACGTCGGGGGATTCGTCCGTTGGAATCTAGCTAGAACTAACTCCATCTCTCCAATCTGTCGAGTCACATCCTCCACCTCTGTCTGTCTAGACCGACGACGCAATGGTTCACTCGGTTGCTCAACATCCTCATCGCTATCGGGAGCCCTAGACTCCTCAGCAGTCCGCCTAGTGGTTCTACCTCTACCTCTCCTCGACGGCATCTAACAAAGCTCAGGATAAGAACCAACAAACAAACACATAGGTAGATAATCTCAATCACATAAGCAGATATCATCACAGAAATCACAGAGTCAATCAAAATCAAAAGCTCAAATTCTGTGCCTAGACTCGAGTGTGATGAAAAAGAAATCGAGCTTATCCCAGTTTAAGCTCTGATACCAAAATGTCAGGCCCGATGCGCTAATACATATATAAGTACACAATTAAGCGGAAACAACAAAATCAGGGCTTAAAACTTTTTTCGAAATGTTGGGCCTGATCCAAAACATCAATCTTAAAATAGTTCATAATCAAAATACGAGTTTAATACAAAACTCCCAACACAACAGGTAAACAACATGTAGTACATCAACTACAGATACCCAACATAAATAAAGGCACAGGACATCCCTTGGCTCAATATATCAATACATAAATATAACTGGGACTCAATAAAAAAGGGGATCGACCAGCTGAAGCTCCACTCTGTCCAGACTAGTTACCTGAATAACCTGCCAAAGCAAATATAGACCAAGGCAGCCCAAAAACAGGGAAAAGTAAAGAGGTCAAACCTCAGTACGAAGAGCAATCTAAAAACAGCAAATCATGCAACATGCTATACCTCAAGTTATGAAATGCATGATGGCTATCAAAGGAATCGGTCATCAAGGCCAACGACTCAGCTGGCAAATATCTCAAATGAGCCTCATCCACGCACAACCAATCAGCCGGTGGAACAACCATTTGTCCGTGATCTTCAGGTGCGTCAGCCATCACAGCTCAATGGTCTTCATGCGCGACGAATCGGCCGCCCACCACCTCGATGATAGAATTTGACCCTTCAGGCGCGACAACTCAGCCGGCCTATCAAAATGCTAGATCGACTTAGGACATCAATCAAATATCAGGCTCAATATGTATGCATGAATGCCATCAATAATCAGATTACAATGCATACAATAATCACGACGTAGAACAGATCATAAAACAGAGCACAGTCAATCAAATCTATTCACAGAGTCACGAAATCACAGCATACAAATTTCACAACAATAAATATAAGCATGTCCATGCCCAAAGTTGTTTACAAGAGCTCAATCCGTACCTCAAACCAGCAAAGATCTCAATTAGATCTCACCGGGGAACGGCACCAACAATCTGCTCAAGTCTGCTTCCTCACTGACTCATGACAAGCTCAATCAAAGCTTCGTGGAAGCTCAAATCCAAAAGCTCAAATCTGAAAGGGAAAAACCATATACTGGAAGTCGTGAAGGTATTCGAACCTGCAACTACTCCGCTCCTCTTCCACTAGTAGATCTACAACTCCAAACTGGTATTAATCGAAAGAGCTAAGAAATACGAACCCAGCACGACCAATCTCGCTCCAACAAACGGCGGAAATCGACGGCAATCTAACTGAGAAGGGTTCGGATGAACAGTACCAATCGAGGGTTCTCTGGGAAGAAGATAGAAAATATCGGGTTGAAAAAAAATGACCAAGTGTCGATCGCTACTTAGCCTTTAAATCCTTCAGATAACGCTACAGTGAAAGTCAAAACCGACTTATTCAGATCTCATCAACAGCTCAGATCTTAGTGCTAAGGCAAGAGTCCCTCAGATCTGGCCTCAGCGATAACTCAAATCTGGCTTCGGTACGCTGCACAGCGCTACTAATCAAAACGGCATCGCCTAGGAGTCCCGCTCACTAACGCTAAACGGCATCGCTCCATCTCCAGATCTGAAGCAGACAGCACTAACGCTCATCCAGATTTGATCAAATCTGAGATCCTCGAACCGCATCGGTTTACTCCAGACTCAGGAACCGGACCAGTCCAAATAGTACCATTGACCAACGCTTGACTTCTCCTTGCTAACCAAATCTGTCCCCCTCTCAATACCAGATCTGACTAGCTCCTATAACGACATCGTTTCACTTCCCGCTCGCGGTAACTCACTCAAACCAGCGAGGAACAGATCTGGACACCCAGATCTCACCCAAACCTGAATACAACGAACCGAACCAATTTCCACCGCACTTCTAATTCACTCATGCGGGCATTAAAAAAATCTGAGTTCCAGCGATCTTCGATACACCAAATCTATCCAGAGAGCTAACGCTCTCCCTTACACAGCGATATGACAGCATACTCACTACACAGTATACTAGACACCATTCAAAATACATCCATGCAAATTCGAAAATCTCTAAACCATATTTCAGATCTGATTATATCGCTAATCATCGTTTAACATATTTCTAGTCCTCACAGGCACTGTGAGTATCGGTTCGAATAGACCGGTTCGTTTTTTTGGATTTGAGTGAGATCTGGTCCAGATCTGTCCTACGTGCGTATGAGCGGTTGCCTTGAGCGGGAGGCGATGCGATGTCGTTTGGGTTAATTGTGTTGGATCTAGTGTCAGGCCCGATGCGCAACATAGAGTTAACCACGCAATAAACAATAGCGGAAGCATTAAAATAGTGGCTAAAATTTTTCTCTTTGGCCTGACTTAGAAAACATAAGTTAAAAATACATTAATATCCAAAATACTGGTTTTACAACATTGAAAACCCAATACAACGCATACAACACAACTAACATACAAGCATAGAGTGACTCCCAATTATACAAATCAAAGGATACATGATGAGTCTCTCGCTCAATATAGATACAATACAATATAACATAAAGATATTATAGATAACTGGGACACTCTATCCACCTTCCAGGGCATTACCAGATGGATCAACTCCACGACCAGCTGAGGAACCATGATAACCTAAAACTCATAGGCAAACAAAACAACCAGCCCCAGAGGGACATTGGTGGTCAAACCCCAGTACGGAGAGCAACTGAAAAACAGCAGTTATATAGCAATAGATAATATGGAGATGCTATGCATGAGAACAAGGCTACAACCGAAGGTAGGGAGCCGAAGGATCTCAAGGAACTACTCAAAAACTGCTACAGATCAACTGAAAGATAGTAGCAACGGGGTGTCTGAGTATATGGGAGCTACCAACTCGTCTCAACACAAGGTATCAGATGCAGAACACATCACTCAACCTGCTGTTGCCCAACTCATGTGATGTGGGAGCTACCTACTCCGCTCATAGTGGCTAATAGATCCCAGCAGGGAGATGAGGGACACGGGAGTTGTGAGACCCGAAAGATGATAAGATTAATTGAGTTAATTAATCGGGTTTTAGTGAGACCAGCTTTGAGTTGTTGAGCTTTGAGAAGCTATAGGGTTTTGGTTTCAGCCTTGGAATAGTTCTGGAGAGTTAGAGTTGGCGTGGAATCTGTTCAGTAGTTAGCGCGAGTCATTGCTGAATGTTGGCGCTCAGCATTGGTGACGTCAGCAGTAGTGGTTGTATTCAGCAGTCGTACCGAGATCAGCAGTCACTGAGCAGTAGCGAGTGCGCTAGCGTGTTTCAGTAGTGAGTAGTTGTACGTCGTCGTTTGGATTAGTTGGAACGACAGCGTTTTGGATTAGCGAAGAAGACCCAGCTGTGAGTTGCGTTAGCGTCAGATGTGTGAGAGATCTGTTGTAGCGCTGCTAACAGATGTTGGTTAGTGTTCAGTAGTGAGTAGCGGGTGACGTGTCCAGTTGCAACAGTAGTTCTCTGCGATGTCGTTTGAGTTAGTAGAGATCTGTTTTGGCATTGAATGAGATCTATTGCAAGATCTGTTTGCGAATGGGATTTTCAGCAGTGATAGATTAAGTGTGGTGGATACTGTTCCAGCAGCTGTGAGCAGCTTTCACTTATAAGAGAGGACTTGGTCTTCGATTTGAGTATCCAGTTTCCATACTTAGAATATTTCCCGATTGCCAAATCCTGTCGCGATACCCTAGCTACTGTTCATCGAACCTTATCTTCTACGATTGCCGGTGGTAGGCAGCTACGACGAGAGTAAGAGTGGTAGCGTTGGACTCCTCTTGCTGAGACGCTTCGTTTGGATATTTTTTTAGAACGTTCGCTTGAAGCTGGTGAGGTGTGCGAAGACATCTCCCTTGTGTAGTTTGTTGGCATAATCGTAGGATTTCGCTCCTAGATTGTTGGGGTAAGTTCAGATCCTACCTTAAATTTGTTAGAGCTTTCTGTGGTGTTAGTTGGGGTAGGATAGCGCTGGTGGAGTTGTAGCTCCCGTCTGCGGCTTTTCTGTGCTTCGGTCTTTCAGCAGCTGCTTGTGTTGGCTTAGCAGGTGGTGGATCTGCATCATTGTGGCAATCTGCTTGTAGTAATTGTTGCACAGAGAATTGAGGTACGGATGTCAGCTTGTTTACAGCTTAGGATTGAGCATGGATTATGTGCTTTGCTGTGTATGCTCTGTGCTGTTATCGTTTGCGTCATTGTGTTGAACTATGAGCGGAGTGGGTAGCTCCCACATCTCATGAGTGAGCAACATAAGGTGGAGTTGTTTGTTGGCATCTGGTATGGTGTATTGGAGACGAGTGGGTAGCTCCCATATGCTCAGTGTACCATCTCGTGGCCACTACTGATTGTTCCTTTGATCAGATCTTGCTGTTTAGCTGTTGTTGAGATCCTTTGGCTCCCTGCTTTCGGTTGTAGCCTTGATCCCTTGCATAGCATGTGCATATTTATCTGTTGCTTTCCTTATGCTGTTTATTGCTGCTCTCCGTACTGGGGTTTGACCCCGAGGTCCCTCTGGGCCTGGTGTTTGTTGCCTGCGTGTTGTTTTCAGGTTTCCCAGGTTTCTCTGCTGGTCGTGGCTTTGACCCAGCGGGAGGTGCACCAGGAGGTGGTTAGAGTGTCCCAGTTAGCGTATAGCATATATGTACTAGTACTGTTAGCCGGGGAATGTCCTGTGCTTGTGGGATTGTGATATCCATTGTAGTACTGGTATTTGTATTTGTTTAAATGATGTACTGTTGTATTGTGTATTTGTAAACTGGGATATTTTAAGTACGATTGTATTTTAAATTAATGTTTTATACCGTCATGCCTAAAGCGAAAATTTTAAGCCACTTTTTGTATGCTTCCGCTATTGTTGCGTGGTTTAACTCTGAGTTGTGCACGAGGCCTGACATTTTTGGTATCAGAGCTTAAGCTGGGATAAGCTCGATTTTTGTTGATCACACTTGAGTCTAGGCACAGTGTTGTGTGTTTCATGTGCTTGACTATGTGATCTATTTGCTGCATTTATTTGTGTTGTATTTGTTCTGTTGTGATCTTACCATCTTAGTGTTTCTTAGATGTCGCCTAGACGTAGGGGTAGAGGTCGACGGTAGATTCCGGAAGAGTCTGAAGGTCAGACAGAAGGTAATCAGCGTATTTTTCCCCATCGTGGTCGCGGTAGGCATGCCGAGGATGAGGTTGATGAGTTGGCTGCCCGAGTGAACAATATGGAACTCATTATGGCGAGGTTTCAGCGCATGAAGCCTCAGGTTTTCAATGGGGATGAGTCTAGTGCTGATGCAGATTCGTGGTTATAGGTTGTCACTGGTTTGTTTAACCGTGTGCAGTATGATGATGAGCTCAAGTTGAGTCTGGCTACTTTCCAGTTGAGGAAAGGTGCGGAGCGTTGGTGGAGAGGCGCTTCGAGGACTTTGGAAGAGACTGGAGTAGGGATTACGTGGGACAGTTTTTGTGTTGCTTTTCGTCAAGAGTATGTCCCGGAGTCCTATGTGAACGCCCGTGAGCGTGAGTTCGATAACTTAGAGCAGGGCAATATGTCTGCTAGAGAGTATGCCCGTAGGTTTTCTTCCCTTCTTGCGTACGTGCCGCATGTTTCTGGCCGGGAGAGAGCGAAGAGAACTAGATTTCTTGAGGGGTTACGAGGATTTGTATTCCTTGGTTTTGGCTAGCTCGCCGAAGAGCTATGCAGAGGCGTTGGACAGTGCGATTGACATCGAGGAAGGTTTGAGGAATCTTTGGTCCCATGGCAGGCCGCAGGTGGCGCAGAGTAGTCGTCCAGTGGTTCAGGGAGCGCAACCTTCCCAGTCCGTACAGTCGTCTCAGCCACCCCAACAGCAGAAACAGGTAGCCCAACAGTTTGGACATCAGAGGTTAGGCCTCGTGGTAAGCAGTTTAAGAAGAAGTCTGGTTCTAGTTCTTCAGGCTCTGGTAGTTCCAGCAGCGGTGGTACCAAATTGGAGTATTGTGGCCAGTGTGGTGGAAAGCACCCTACAACGCAGTGTGTAGGTGTGCACGGTTGTAATGTCTGTGGTCAGTACGAACACTTTTCTAGAGTGTGTCCATTGTCTGGATCGCAGCATACCCCAGCTCCACCGCAAGGTCGAGGTGGATCGTCTAGAGGTCGTTCTGCTTTTCCTGTTCAGCAGGGAAGGCACACCGGGCGGCGGGATTATCCAAGGTACTTTCTTTGTTTTGATTTTCCTGCACGTGTGTTTTTTGATACAGGAGCGTCGCATTCTTTTATTTCTGATGCATTTGTGGTTGAGCATGGTTTGCGATGCGAGCCTGTTCTCTCAGGATATTTTGTTGAATGGTGTTCTTAGGTTTGGCGAGAGTGTGTTGTTAGCCAACCTGACCAGGCTAGTGATGTGGGATTTTGACTTTATAGCGGGAATGGACGTGTTGTCTAGCTATAGGGACACTGTGGATTGTTTCCATGGAGTTGTGCGATTTAGGCCCCGGTCTGGCGAGAAATGGAATTTCTGCGGCCAAGATTCCCAGTTGAAGATTCCTTTAGTCTCTTCGATGGAGATGTTCAGCCTGTTGTCGCTTGAGAATGCTGGTTTCATGATATATGCCTTAGATGCGTCTTCTTCTTCGAGCGTAGAGCTTAGTAGAGTCCCTGTGGTTCGACATTTCCCGGATGTGTTTCCTGAGGAGATTCCTGGTTTTCCTCCGAGGCGGGAGATAGACTTCAGCATTGAGTTGGTTCTGGGTATAGCTCCGATTTCGCGTGCTCCGTATCGTTTAGCGCCTGCTGAGTTGAGGGAGCTTAAGGAGCAGCTTAGTGATTTGCTGGAGAAGGGATTCATTAGGCCTAGTATGTCCCCGTAGGGAGCGCCTATCTTGTTTGTTACGAAGAAGGATGAGTAGATGAGGATGTGCATCGACTTTAGACAGTTGAACAAGGCGACAGTGAAGAACAAGTACCCTTTCCCTTGGATCGATGATCTTTTTTACCAGTTTCAAGGTTCTGCCGTGTTTTTTAAGATCGATCTACGTTCTGTATATCATCAGTTGCGCATCCTGTTAGAGTAGATGCCCAACTAGCCAACTTGTGGCGTGTGGGTTTATAGACTCTTGTATATGACAATCTTTATATGTGATATTCGCATTTATCTATATGGCGTTCTTTACTTTCATTGTGTGTATAATGATTAACAATTGCGTTGAGTAAAGACCTAGAATGCACTAAAGCGTATGTTAGATGTGATAGTGGGTATGACGGCTATCATGAAACACATCTAATAGTCGTTGTGTATTCTGAACATGTTCCTAGTCGATTGGGCCGTCAAAATGAGGATAAGGCCGCCCGAGTTCGAGACTAGTATCTGCGATGCGAATTACCATGTTTCATTGGTATGGAACATTGTGATGTTCTGAGCATGCAGATAGATAGTGACCTGGTGATCTATCGAACTACCCTCGTTCGGACTTTCCAAGTGGTTACCATTTGTTGAGTGGATAAGTCCGAGGTCTTGGTTTTACTGATTAGTCCTCACGACTCGAAACGTCATTGAGACTCTACATGATAGGCGTTTCACTTTGACCTGTTTGCCGACTCACTTGGGGTCTTAAGGCGTCGGGATTGGGTGAGACCCCGATGCATGTAGGAGTCGATGCATCGTTGTCGAGGATTCACCGCTCACAGACATGCGTGGATATCCTATGCTATCTGAGGGGATAATAGTGTATAAATATCTGGCCAGAGTACTAGAAGTGTTTTAGATAAATGTGTTTAGCTAGTTACACTCGCGATGTCACTATTCAATCTCCAAGATTTCACCGCTCACAGACATGCGTGGATATCCTATGCTATCTGAGGGGATAATAGTGTATAAATATCTGGCCAGAGTACTAGAAGTGTTTTAGATAAATGTGTTTAGCTAGTTACACTCGCGATGTCACTATTCAATCTCCAAGATGTATGCATAGCTATCGGATCTTTAGCGACTCTCGATTTACCAATGGTCGTTGATCTGATCGGAATATATGGATTGAAAGGACCGTACTGTACGCTAACCACGACCAACTGGTTCTTGCAGGCACTATCAGTGATACCTAGGGGATCATGGGGCGATGTTGCTAGACGCTCTTACCATGATCCGATGGGCAAGTCCGGAATTGTGATTCCTGAGCCACAATGGTTGTGGGCCACGGCTAGCTGTATCCCTGAACCATTGAGGGTCACACAAGTACTGGATTCAAGATTCCCGCACGGATACTCAGCTCAAGGTGTTGAGCATACGAAGAGGATTTTGGGAGTGCGACTTCCTAAAAAGTCAACAGAGGTCAAATCGTGATTTGCCGATGTTGAGGGGCAAAACGGTCATTTTGCACTGGGGTTCTGAAAAATGGTTTTTCAGATCATAGTATTCATTTTTGGAAACTGAGTCGATCGGTCCGATCTGATCGGCGATCGGAGTTATAATGAAGTCTCGGTGATGGGTATGAACTGAATGTTCATCCGTTGGACCCGGGCCCGTTGGGCCGGTCCAAGTCCACCTTTAATTCTACTTAAGGTATAATTAAGCCAAGACTTAAGACACTTGTTACAACTCTAAACCTAACCCTAAGCATAGCGCCGCCCCCTCTCTTCAAACTACCTCACGCCGCCGCTCGCCGGACTTGCTCCGGCTAGATTTTCGAGGAGAATTCGTTGGCGATAAAATCCTTCAGCCTTCTAGTGCAGGCTGATTGGAGGGAGATCGATTCCGGTCGTGGACCTGATTGACGGATCTACCGCCACCTACTGAGAAGATCCGGCGTTCTTGTAATTCCGGTTGGAGCCAGGCACAAGTGCCAGCAAGGTATTCTTTTGAAACACCCTATGAATGTCATAGAAGTTTGAATTGTTCATCGTATTGATCGTCTCCAAACACATGTATTTTTGTTCTTCCGCTGCCTAGCCAGGGGGCGTGATCCGGATCCCGACAGTGGTATCAGAGCCAGGTTTTCGGATCTGATCAATACATTATGCCATAATTGTATCTAACCTTAATTTTTCAGAATCGAAACAACGAATTTTTCACTCCGGCATCGGCGCCGCCGCGCATGGCGGCGCCCCCTCCCCGCACGTGCGAGCGCCCGCAGTAGCGCGCTTGGTCGCGCGATGAGGCGCACTGGTTGCGCAAACTGCCGAGGGTTGATGCTGTTGTCTCACACGTGAAGGCTGCTGGTGTGGCGCAAGACGTTGCGCGAGTTGCCGGCCGCTGGTCGCGCGAGGGAGTGCATGCGCGATGCGATGGAAGCTGGCCGCGCGAGCGCGCCGCGTGATGGAGCCGCCGATGTGCGCAAACTGCTGCGCATGGTGACCTGCCGTTGCTCGCTGGATGGCGCCGCTGGAAGCTTGCTAGCCGATCGCTATACGCCGCTGCTGGTCGACGCTTGGTGCGCGCTGGCCGCGCGATGCGAGATTGCGCCGCGCTTGTCGCGCGCAAAAATCGTGGTGGCGGCGCTGCCGGCCGGCCGCCGCTCCGGCGATGTCGTGACGGCTGATTTCTTCTAGGGTTTGGTTCGGGCCTGTCCCGGGCAGCCCGTGAAGTTTTCGGGCCGGTATGCGATATCGGGCCCGTTTTGATCGATTTTGAAATTTTAAGTTTTTGGGCCTAGAATTGTTTTAAGCCCAATATGATACAATTAAAATTAGTAAAATGTGATTTTAATTATGAAATATGATTTTGTAATGAAATATGATTTTGTTGATTAAAATTTGTTTTTATCGACAAAATACGATTTTATTATAAAATATGATTTCGTAATTAGAATATGATTTTACGATAAATAATTAGATTATTTAAATTATGCATGTTAATTAGATTAATTGCATGATTGGGGTGATCGAGAGTCGTGCCCAATGTGTTAGGTGTATGCAATAGGTTTTGTATGATTTCGTTTTGTAAATATTTGATCATCATTTAAAGTGGGCCTGTTTGTGGCCATTCCCACCCCTTGATAAATGTATCCCTTATTTGTCATAGTATATTTAAATGTAAATTACTAGATTTAGTGGGAGGATATCCGAAGACGGTGGACGATGACGATCAAGATATTGAAGACCGAAGATCTGTAAAACCGGAAAGCTTTGTAATAGGATTGCATTGCATATTGCATTACCCCTAGGATTGGACCCAGGTCCGTGGCTGGAAACCACGGACCGCATAGCTCTCGCAATCGATCATCCCAATATTTATTTATATATGTTGATATATAGACTAATTGAATCCGTATGTTGCATGTTTTAAATTAGATTTAAATATGCATGAGACAGAAATTTTCAAAAAAATCCCTAGTTTTAAATATGATTTAAAACTTATATCAAGATAAAATGTTTATTCGATAAACAAAAGGGTATTTAAAATTGTTTAAATTAACCCTACCTTCCATCAACAATGGGTGTACATCGATGCTACCCGTATACATGGCCCGGCTCATATTATATAGGGGGTCATGTATGCCGGAAAGCTGTCCACGCCATTGACAATTGTTTTGAGTCGGCTGGAACTCCCTTTTAACGTTGGCTCATATTATTTGGGACGTTAAGGGGATCGTCCTTCACGACTCAACATTGATGGGTCATCTTGACACGTGATAGTAAACGGCGTCATATTATTGGGCCATTACTGGACGTGAGTTGAATACATGGAGGTTGCACCGGTTGCAATCGGAAACTACCTTTTGGGGTTCATGGATGGCTGATATTATTCGGATCCATGATTGCTTGATTGGGCTCCGTGTACCCACTAAAGAAACCTGTTTTCTCGATTTCATTAGAGGGTGGTGAAATCGTTAAAATAGTGGGAGGGTAATTCATAAAACTTAACGACCATGTTTTATGTCTTAGCTTATATCTTATATAGTTAGTAATGTATGTCTGTTTTCCTCTTAGTATTACTGCATATAAAATGGTTTCGATGAAAAACCCGCTCACTGCTATACTGGATAGCAACAAGTTCACCGGTCTGAACTACCAAGACTGGCTCCGCAACCTCAATCTTGTATTGGCTTCGGAGAAACTTCTCTATGCGATAAAGAAGAGTGCTCCGAAGTTTGTCCCTGCCTATATCAGCCCTGAGGAGCTGGTAACGCTTAAACAATGGTGGGACGACGAGGTTAAAGCTCGGTGTTATGTGATGGCATCGATGTCCAATGAAATGCGACGGCGTTTTGAGAAGACGAAATATGCTGCTGACATACTTCATCATCTCAAAGAGCTGTACGGGGAGAACTCTCGACATGAGAGGTTCACGGTTGTCAAGGAGCTTATGACAAGCCGCATGCGAGATGGGACTTCGGTCCGCGAGCATCGGGTTCGTATGATTGGGCTCGTTGAAAAGCTGTCGGGCCTTGATATCGCACTTCCACACGAGCTGTTTGTGGATGTACTTCTCCTCTCGCTGCCTGTTGCATTTGACCCCTTTGTGGTCAACTTCAACATGAACAAGCTGGAAGCCACCCTCGAAGAGGTGGTTAACATGCTTGTAGTGTTTGAGGGGACTATAAAGAAGGACAAACCCGTCCTCCTTCTGGGTTCTTCTTCCTCTGCGAAGAAGGGACCCAGACGCAAGAGCAAGAAGCTTTCTGCTCCTGCGAAGGAGGAAAAGTCCGCCAAGAAGCCAAAGGCAAAGGCTTCCAAACCAAACAAGCATGAGGATGTTTGCCACCACTGCCACAAGGCTGGGCATTGGAGGAGGAACTGCAAGGAGTACCTCGAGCAGTTGCGAAATGCGAAAGGTATGTTCTATATTGAAATAAATATGTCTCTTAATTCGACTTCTTGGGTACTTGATACCGGATGTGGATCTCACATCTGCAATGATTTGCAGGTGATGACAAGAAGCCGACGTCTGAGAGAGGGTGAGACCCACTTGAGGCTTGGCAATGGATCAAGAGTTGCTGCAGTAGCTATAGGATATGTTTACTTATTTCTATCTTCTGATTTTAAGTTGTTATTGAGAAACGTTTTATTTGTTCCCGAATTAATAAAGAACATTATTTCTGTTTCTATGCTTGATAGTGATGGATATTCTTGTATGTTTGCTAATTCGATTTGCAATATTTACAAGAATGAATGTTTAATCGGAATTGGGGAACGCGAAAACGATTTATACACCTTAAAATTAAAAGACGTTACAACTCGTGATGTCGAAGCACATACAACAACGATTAAAAGGAAACACGATAACTTGAACCCAGCACAACTTTGGCACGCTAAGCTAGGTCATATTTTTCTAAGTAGGATGAACAAGTTAGTTAGGAGTGACTTGTTTGATCTATCAGACATCAACTCCCTACCGACTTGTGAATCTTGTCTTAAAGGAAAGATGACCAAGCAACCCTTCAAGGGCAAGGGTGAGCGTGCCCAAGGCCTATTGGATTTGATCCATACTGATGTGTGCGCCCGTTTAGTATTGGTACTAAATATGGTCACACATACTTCATCACCTTTACCGATTATTACTCTAGGTATGGATACTTGTACTTGATGAAGTACAAGTCTGAATCCTTTGAAAGGTTCAAGGAATTCAAGGCTGAAGTAGAAAATCAGTTAGGCAAAAGTATTAGGGCACTTCGATCTGATCGAGGTGGTGAATACTTAAGTACTGAGTTTCAAGACTATCTGAAAGAGAATGGGATTCTCTCACAGTGGACCCCTCCGGCCACACCACAGCTCAATGGTGTAGCGGAGCGTCGTAATCGGACCTTGTTGGACATGGTTCGATCTATGATGAGCTTCACTGAACTTCCCACCTCGTTTTGGGGCTATGCGCTCGAAACGGTGGTGATGTTGTTGAACAATGTCCACACCAAGGCAGTGGATAAGACTCCATATGAGATATGGATGGGCAAACCACCCAAGTACTCACATATGAGTATTTGGGGATGTCCTGCTTACGTGAAGCAGACAGTGGGAGATAAGTTGGATACGAGATCCATCTTATGCTACTTCATTGGCTATCCAAGGAATTCCATTGGATACATTTTCTACTGTCCCAACGAGACAAAAGTGCTTGTCTCTAGGAATGCCACCTTTATGGAAAGGGAATTTCTACTTGATAGAAA
>KV000716.1:126630-137041 GCA_001598015.1 Dorcoceras hygrometricum | reverse complement strand
TACTTTTTGGCGCGCGTTTCTACGATTGAAATATGTACTTTGCAAATATTCTTTGAAAAATATTCTGTTTACTTAAAATATTTAGCAAAATCTTTTACTCCGTACTGTTGAAATATTTTGAAAATCTTTTCCCAAAATAGTACGCGCCTCTGGATGATTGACACGTGTTTTTGTCATCATTCCTGTAGTCACATCTACATCGTTTCCCTTCTAAAACTTTTCGTATTCCTTATATATATTACACACTTACTGTTTATCTTCTTTTACCTTGCTTCATTTGCATTTTCGTACACTCGTATTCTCTCGTATTCTCTCTCTTAAAAACATTGCAGGTACTCTAACACTTTCATTTATCGGAAATGGCATCCTTCTTGATCAGCCGTAGCCACCACATCGATTTTGACTTCGTTTTTCTCTTTGACGATGCTGAAATAGTACAGATGTTTGAATCTCTTGTAACGACGGGATTAATGGAGTTCTTGGGATGTCCCGCTATCTTCCATGAAAATGCTCTTACCGAGTTCTTTGCAAATGGTTCTGTGAGAGACGGCATGGTTGTTAGTACTATCGGTGGAATAGCTGTTGAGATCAGTGAATAGGTATTTGCTGCGGCGTTTGGGTTGCCAACGGAGGGGCTGACAGACCTATCGGAGGTGCCCAGGAATCTCTTATCTGACGCGCAAAGTCTTTTCTCTGCTTCTGAAAAGGAGGTTAGCATTTCGTGCCTGAAAAAGGAAATAAAGATGCAATATCGTCTCTTAAGTGATATTTTAGCGAAGTCTCTTTTCGTTAAAGCCGGGTCATTTGATGCGGTGACTCGAGGTCGTTTCTTATTAATGACGGCGATCACATTTGACGTAAAAGTCAATTGGGGGAATCTCCTTTTCGGAGTGTTGAAAGAAATGGTAACTCCTGATTCCCGCCAGGCAAAGGGTTATGCCATTCAAATATGTGTTTTGTTAAAGAATATACCCGGATTGGAGCTTGGTGAATCAAAAGCATTTCCTGCTCCTCGCATCTTGAATGAGAAGACTGTTCACCGAATTGTTTCAGTCAATGAGAATGTTGGGGTAGAAGAAGTGGGAGAGGCACCCAGGGCAAAGAAAACTCCAGTGAAGAAAACCATGTCAAAGAAGAGACAGGCCACCAGTGAGGCTGAGGTGGCACCAGTTATCAAAAAGAAACGATCCACCAAAGGCAGACCGGCCGTCGCAAGACGAATTTCTTTGGACAAACAGGTTGAGGATACTACTACGGATGAAGAAGACTCTCTTGGGGGAACTGTTGGCAAAATGAGCCACGTGCCTGTCCAGGTGGCACCTATCTTGGATGATTGGATATGAGTATTCGCCAGGTCATCTCTGAGTCTACCGACTTATCATCAAATAAGGAGGACCAGGGAGACAAGCTTGTTGATGAAACAGACATTGGCGATGATTTTGGTGCATGGTTGGATTTCGTCGTTCCCGGGTTTTGATTCTCGAGTTGATGAACCAGTGGTGGCCTCAACCAATCTTGAGAAAGCAACCAGCAGCAGGCAAAGTGCAGAGGTGCATATGTCTTTCGATGATTTTCTGTTACGAATTCCCAATGACATGTTGCTGCCCTCAATTACTACTGCGGAAATCTCCATGCTCAGGCTTGGTGAATCCTCTTCTTTTAGAGACAAGGGCAAAGCTATACTGGTAGAGGATGACCAGCTTACAGAAAATCCTGCTAACGAGATTGATGCCCTGGTTTGCTGTGATGTTGAGTTTTTGGTTCGGGTGCGTGATAGTGTGATGAACGCTGTTGTGTATTTCTTTGCCTATTTCAGTCTTAATAATATGCTTGATATGGAATCATTAAAGGATTTGAAAGAAAAAGAAAAATTGATGATGGCGTGGGCAGAGACCACTACTCTGGCAACAGCTGTAGGGAGGCAAATGTATGTCCTTGCAAAATATCGAGAAATGCTCCTACGCACATTTGTGGAATCTTATAGCAGGTATCGTGCGCGTGATCAACCATGGAATAATATGGCCGTCCAGGTTTTTAGTTTGTTGTCTGCTGCTCACTCTCAATCTCTTGACGATCTCAAAGCACAGCAACAAGAGCACAACTTTGAATTGGTACAACCCACCTCCTCTCCTCCTGTCATTGATTGCACTGACTGTAGTAGTGTTTGTCTTGCTCTTTTTTACTCCATTGCAAAATCTATGTGTTGGGTGCGACCAGTGGTGTTGATTAATGGAGTCTGGACGCCCCTTCAAGAATCTGGTTATTGGAGGAGCGATTGCGCGTTGTCATTGTTTATAGATAGAAAGAAGCTGCCTGCGAGTGTGACTGCAGAATATTTTGATTCCGAGGTTCCTTTGATAGAGCCTGCACGGTATTGGGGAGCAGCTCCTTTGTTGGTAAAATTTTGGGCATGGCAACGTGTGTGTACAGAGGCTATTCAGTTTAGTATATCTGGGCGTCTGAGGTCTGCCAATTTTTCTTCGGATATCGTTATTAGAAATCTAGGTGTTGAACGGCTACCAGACTATTTTCTCGATGATTTTGAGCATGGTGTCAATACAGGCTATTTTGCAGATTTTCTTAGTGGTTCAAGTGATCACTCAGGTTCAGATTTTGATTCAGCGTCTTTTAGTGGGGATACAGTGTACAGATCTCCATCTCCACCGGATTATGCTTATGCCTTAGGACCACCAATTTTGTCGTCTACTATTCAGGA
Source organism: Dorcoceras hygrometricum (assembly GCA_001598015.1). NCBI lineage: Eukaryota > Viridiplantae > Streptophyta > Magnoliopsida > Lamiales > Gesneriaceae > Dorcoceras > Dorcoceras hygrometricum. The sequence continues at coordinate 134,325 of KV000716.1, read as the reverse complement.
AGAGAAACTTTATTTTGTACAGAGTCCTGATTCTTCTCCGGCCGCCTCTCCTCTTCAGGAATCTAGTTCCTCCTCTTCTGACGCTTCTATTCACTTTGACTCTGAGGATTTGCCTGTGCATGATCAAGAAGCTGCTCATACATCGGCCCCAGTTGATTCTAATGTGTTTACCAATGCTCTTGAAGATCTCAGATCTTATATTTCTCAGCGCATTCATGAGTCTACGTCCGAAATTCGTTCCAAGGTCAATGATGAAACATTCAATGTTCGAGGGGATCTTCTTAAACAGCATGCCTGGCTTCGCCACACTTTTCAGGATGCTTGTGATGTCCTTGAGAGGCAGAGTAAAAAAATGAATGATCTGAAGAAAGTCTTGATGGCTCCGGTAGGGACGATCTTTCAAGATCTTTTTGATATCAAGAAAAATCAAAGAGCACAAGAGGCCAAACTAAATGCGTTGGATGGACAAGTGGCTGCCCTCAGAAATGAACAGCTGGAGTTTCAAAACAGAATATCAGCGGATCTTCTAAGTCTTTCCACCCAATTTGCTGATATCGTCGAGTTTATTCGCGGCGGTGATGCCAAAAAGGGGGAAGGTGGAAGTAGCAGCCGCCCTCCTCCTGTTCGTGTGGGGCGCCGCCCCTTGCCTACTCCTCAATCACCTCGTGATGTTGCTGGTAGCAGTATTGCAGTGAGAATACCAACTTTTCCACGCACTACTGGAACTTTTGCAGAACGAGTTGAACAGGCACGCAGACACATCTTAAAGAGCGGATTTGCTATCACTGTAGAAGAGGCCGCCGAAAGAATTCGTCAAGCAGATTTTCAGGAGTCTGATAGATTGCAAAGAGAAAGAGAGAGGGCAAGAAGAGAGAAGAGAAGTAGTTCCTCTAGAAGGAGAAGAGGATTTTGAGTAAAATTTCTTTTGTACAAAACTTATGTACAACTCTTCCTGTGTAATGAAAATTTGATTTTCAGCAGTTCATGTGCAATTTATTCTTGCCTATCTATTTATTGCGGCTGCTGAAGTTTTGTCATCACCAAAAAGGGGGAAATTGTTAGGATAAAATTTATGGTTTTGGTGATAACAAAATAGAACAAGTCATATCTGGTGTTGTCAATAGGAAAGGAAGAACCAGTCGACAGGATTGCTATTCAGACGCAAGGAATAGTATATCAAGACGCAAGCTTTTATACTAGAAACGACAGCGTTTTGAAGTAAATATACCAGTCGCAGTGAACAGTGGTTAGTATCCAGTCGCAGTGAACAATGAAGTATTTAACCAGTCGAGAGTTTATCAAACGATGTCGTATGGATGAAGTTAAAACGTCAGAGTTTTAACTAACCAGTCGCAAGATAGTATTGATTATCCAGACGCAAAGATTCAAACAGAAGCATGAACAAACGACGACGTTTAAATTAGTTGTAGCGACGTCGTATTTTAACCAGACGCAAGATACAGTGGTGCTATATCCAGACGAGAGCTACAGAGTTTTATTCAACCAGTCGTTGGATCATAAGTATAACCAGGCGCTGGAAAATCACACGTGGAAAACCAGTCGACGCATACAAGTATTTTCCAGTCGCAACATTTGAAACCACAATGAAGGAAATTGGATCTGGTTGTTAAAGTTGTTTCAGGCGCAAGCTAAAATTGATTCAAATACGATCGTTTACTCAATTGGAAAAGATTCGTAGAATCGTACAAATTGCCTGGAATTAAGGGAACAAGATTGGTGCTATTTTTGGATGAATAGTACACATTGGCAGAGGTCGTTATAACGGGATTGCTCATATATGGAAATAATTCTCGTATCCCTGACTTAACGCAATTTACCTTGTAATGGAGCAGGATTGACGGCGTACTACTGTCAGAAATTCAAAAAGGATTTTTTGCCTATTTGGATTCATCGACCGTTGAATGAAGGATATAAATAGCAGACGCTTTGAATTGAAGAACACACTTCGCTATCTATCTATTGCTGTCACGCTGTCAAAATCAACATAGAACTTACTCTTCGTTGAAATCTCCAAAAAGCTCAAAGACTCGAAGAACCTAACAGTTGATCTTCATTGAAATACCTTCGAGTCAATCTTCTGGTTACATTGTTGTAATCGAGTTTCATTTTTGAAACCAGAAGATTTTTACAGTCTCATATACGTGTATTCTCTGTATATCTTTTGATTGAGTCTGTAACAAACGGGCTTCTCAAAAAGCCGTTTGAAAACATTAAAGTGTTGTAACCAGCAGCTGTGTCTGCTTGAATTGGTGTTGTGAGATACTAGGAGTTCTCGTAGCTGCGGGTTACGGGATCGGGTGTTTGTAGAAAGGCTACTCTCATCAAAGTCTTTTAGTGCTACCTTCCGAGGAGGAAGAAGGGGAGACGTAGGATATTGATATCCGAACTTCCAGAAACAAACTCTTGACTCAAACTCTTATTTAAGCATTTACTTTGAGTTTACGCATTGTTCATTGTTCACAAACCAATCGGCCTATTTCCGCACTTATTTTAGTTGGCTGAGAAGTTTGCTTATCTTTTTTATGAAGGCTAGTTAATCTGTTTTAATATAGAACCGATTTTTCGCTTGATGAACTGACGGGATGCGCGAGTCCCGTGCAGATGCCAATATTCTATTTTCGTTGTACTGTAAGATCACTTGGAGCGAGGCTCAGTGACAAGCACATGGGACGAGATAGAAGAAAGAAAAATCTGAGCTTTTATCTGTACTGGTTCTTTATATATTTAAGCAACTCAGTAGCACTTGTTATTTGAAACAATATTTCGATGCTCTATTTTGTTTTCAAATGTTCTGATTTGCGGATTTCCAGCTGATGTAAAATTTTTGTTTTTAAATGATTTGAGCTCATGTTATAAAAGACAGGGAGAGTGGCGTCACTATCTTTTATAATTTTGAGTTATGCATCAGTTTCGCTTTTAAAATTCATATAGCTCTTGCATACTGTACTTCCCAATGCTGTTTTTGTTTTTCAAAGATTAAAACTCCTGCTGTTACATTGTTTTTGTTGTAACAGTGTAGGGAGAGTTTTGTTTTAAATATCGGAAAGACCAGCAGTTCACTCTCTTTTTGATTCCCACAAAAAGGGAGAGAATTGTTAGAACATGCATCGTTTATTTAAGGTTTTGTGTAAATCAAAAAGGGAGAGATTGATGGATCTGTTTTAACAGATCCTGATTAAGTTTTGAATTACACAAAACCTGTTATTGTGTTTCTAACAATTCCACTTGAGTGTACAGATTCCAGGATCGAAGAAGATGATGAACAGTCGAAGAATTTGTCCAGCCGATGGTTCAAGTTAAAGTTCAGCAGTTGGTTTGGTGAATTCATTTAGACGGCAGCTGGATTAGCAATGGAGACGTCCAAAGTTGAATCAGTTGTTCGTAATCAGGCGGAGGCCAATTCAGACCAGCAGATGTGATTATTGTTTAGAGAGCTTGAACCAGCTGGAGCGCTAACAAGAGTTGGTAACAGCAGTGATGACGTCAGCACATATAATGGAGATAGCTGTGAGCAGCAAGGATGACGTCATCACAATCAACAGGAAGCAAAAGCTATCAGCAGTTGAGTAGAGTAAGCAGTAGCGCAAGAGCATATGATTCAGCAGTTGTGAAGAGAAGAGCAAGAGATGAAGCGACGTCGTAGAAGAAGATTCCAGTCGCAAGTTACTGTTGAAGAAGCTGTTGTCAGTTACTATTCACGAAGCTGTCGGCAGTTGCCATTTATAAGTACTGTTGACGAATCAGTTAGCAGTCGCGTTTATAAGTACTGTTGATGAATCTATTGACAGTCGCTATTCAAGAAGCTAAGAAGAATCGCAAGCTGGAGCTGGAACGATAAAGATCAGCTGGAGCGCTAAGCGAAGATGACATCAACAGTGATGTCATCATTCAGCAGGAAGCTATCAGCAGATGAGAAAAGAAGTGAAAGAAATGAAGCGACGTCGTGCTGAAGAATCAGCAGATGGTTTAGCGTTGATGACGTCATCGGTGACGTCATCATAATCAGCAGATGGTTTGAGTCCAGCAGTCGCAAGATACCAGCAGGTAGCTTGTACATCCAGACGCAAGAGAGAAGCGACGTCGTAGAGGAGGAAATTCAGTCGCAAACTACTGTTCACCAGCAGATGATATTTGGAGATAGAGATAGCAAAACGATGTCGTTTACGTAAGTTGATACGACAGCGTTTTGCCCTTGCGCTAAAGATTCATCAGATGCTCTTTTCTTTGACAACCAGTCGCAAGATATCAGTCGCGAGCTACAGTGAATCCAGTCGCAAGCTGAAGCATCCAGTCGCAAGATATCCAGTCGCAGTATTTGAAGCTTCAGCAGTAGCGCAAAGTATCCAGTCGACAAAGAAACAGCTGTTGCGCGAAGTGTTGTGACAAAGAATAAACAACAGCTTAGCAAACAGCTGTTGAACAATCTGTTGAAGAATATTCAGCCGTTGCAAGCAATCAACGCTCAAGATGGAAAGAATCAATGGCTGAGATTAAGTCGTGCAAATTGCCTCAATTCAAGGGAACAAGATTTGTACTATTCTGGGAAATAGTACAATTTACAGAGGAGCGTTGCACTGAAATGGAAAGACGACAATTTGGCCTTGACAAGCGCAGAACAGTTTTGGAATCTATCTAACGGCCATATTTCAAACAGAGCTTATATATTCGAGAAGCGCCATTGAATAAGATTGACGAAGAGAGTGAGAAAGATAAACGAGTTGAAAAACAGAAGAGTGAGCGAGACGACGTTGGTGCGACTACAGCGCTGTTGCAAAAATACATTGATTACACAGTGCACCAACAGATGGAAAATGAACAGAAAGACGAAGCAATCGACCGCCATTACAGAGGAGCTTTCACGAGAGTCGATTGCTGAGTCTAGATTAACTTGTTAGAGCGTTTCCCTAGTTGGTGAGAAAAACAGAGAGTTGAGAGCTTCATTGTAACAATCTCACACACAGAGATTCATTCACATCCTTTGGTGAAAGAATCTCAAAACGTTTCAAACAGTTCCCGTCCAAGCACGATGACGTAAAACTCATGTGTATGTAGTTAGTCACACAGTTGCGGCTGGTGTGCATTTGTGGAGTCTAGGAGTTCTCACAGCTGCTGGTTGTGGGATTGGGTCTGTACACGAGTTGTAAGATCAAATCTTCTAGTGGAGCCTTCCGAGGTGGAAGAAGGGGAGATGTAGGACATTGAGGTCCGAACTTTCAGAAACAAACCTGCTGAGTATAGTGTCCTTTATTCATTCAGCATTCGCCTTACGTTAGCACGCATACATGTTTACAGTTCAGCACTTGCATTTACTTAGCATCGCATACAGTTAGCACACAAGCACTTGCACAAGACTCGAACAGATTTATGTTGTACATAAATCTGTTTGAGTTGTTTTAAAATATTAGGATTCAGTTCAGGTATTTTCCGCATGATTTTTAAATCATACCAGATCTGTCTCCGGTGCTCTTCTGGTGAGTTTTTATGTGTTCAAGAACAAGAGGTATTGCACCTCAAGTGTTGTAGCAGCGCGCAAAATTTTCTAAAGCCTTTTAAATGCGCGGCTGCTGATCTTTTGATCCTATTTTGTCGTCAACCTTCTTCAATGGCGCTTCTCGAATATATAAGCTCTGTTTGAAATATGGCCGTTAGATAGATTCCAAAACTGTTCTGTGCTTGTCAAGGCCAAATTGTCGTCTTTCCATTTCAGTGCAACGCTCCTCTGTAAATTGTACTATTTCCCAGAATAGTACAAATCTTGTTCCCTTGAATTGAGGCAATTTGCACGACTTAATCTCAGCCATTGATTCTTTCCATCTTGAGCGTTGATTGCCTGCAACGGCTGAATATTCTTCAACAGATTGTTCAACAGCTGTTTGCTCAGCTGTTGTTTATTCTTTGTCACAAAACTTCGCGCAACAGTTGTTTCTTTGTCGACTGGATACTTTGCGCTACTGCTGAAGCTTCAAATACTGCGACTGGATATCTTGCGACTGGATGCTTCAGCTTGCGACTGGATTCACTGTAGCTCGCGACTGATATCATGCTACTGGTTGTCAAAGCAAAGAGCATATGCTGAATATTAAGCGAAAGGGCAAAACGCTGTCGTATCAACTTATGTAAACGACATCGTTTTGCTATCGCTATCTCCAAATATCATCTGCTAGTGAACAGTAGCTTGCGACTGAATTTCCTCCTCTACGACGTCGCTTCTCTCTTGCGTCTGGATGTACAAGCTACCTGCTGGTATCTTGCGACTGCTGGACTCAAACCATCTGCTGATTATGATGACGTCACCGATGACGTCATCAACGCTAAACCATCTGCTGATTCTTCAGCATGACGTCGCTTCATTTCTTTCAATTCTTTTCTCATCTGCTGATAGCTTCCTGCTGAGTGATGACGTCACTGCTGATGTCATCTTCGCTTAGCGCTCCAGCTGATCTTTATCGTTCCAGCTCCAGCTTGCGATTCTTCTTAGCTTCTTGAATAGCGACTGTCAATAGATTCATCAACAGTACTTATAAATGCGACTGCTAACAGATTCTTCAACAGTACTTATAAATGGCAACTGCCGATAGCTTCGTGAATAGTAACTGACAACAGCTTCTTCAACAGTAACTTGAGACTGGAATCTTCTTCTACGACGTCGCTTCATCTCTTGCGTTTCTCTTCACAACTGCTGAATCATATGCGCTTGCGCTACTGCTGATTTTTTATTTCTTTCAAACAGCAATGCTGACGTCATCGTTGCTGCTCGTAGCTACTTCCAGTAGACATGCTGACGTCATCATTGCTGATACCAGCTCTTGCGCTACTCTACTCATCTGCTGATAGCATTTGCTTCCTGCTGATTGTGATGACGTCATCCTTGCTGCTCACAGCTATCTCCATTATATGTGCTGACGTCATCACTGCTGTTACCAACTCTTGTTAGCGCTCCAGCTGGTTCAAGCTCTGTAAACAATAATCACATCTGCTGGTCTGAATTGGCCTCCGCCTGATTACGAACAACTGATTCAACTTTGGACGTCTCCATTGCTAATCCAGCTGCCGTCTAAATGAATTCACCAAACCAACTGCTGAACTTTAACTTGAACCATCGGCTGGACAAATTCTTCGACTGTTCATCATCTTCTTCGATCCTGGAATCTGTACACTCAAGTGAAATTGTTAGAAACACAATTACAGGTTTTGTGTAATTCAAAACTTAATCAGGATCTGTTAAACCAGATCCATCAAGTACCATGTTTCATTGGTATGGAATATTGTGATGTTCTGAGCATACAGATAGATAGTGACCTGGTGATCTATCGAACTACCCTCGTTCGGACTTTCCAAGTGGTTACCATTTGTCGAGTGGATAAGTCCGAGGTCTTGGTTGTACTGATTAGTCCTCACGACTCAAAACGTCATTGAGACTCTACATGATAGGCGTCTCACTTTGACCCGTTTGCCGACTCACTTGGGGTCATAAGGCGTCGGGATTGGGTGAGACCCCGATAGTGACCTGGTGATCTATCGAACTACCCTCGTTCGGACTTTCCAAGTGGTTACCATTTGTCGAGTGGATAAGTCCGAGGTCTTGGTTGTACTGATTAGTCCTCACGACTCAAAACGTCATTGAGACTCTACATGATAGGCGTCTCACTTTGACCCGTTTTCCGACTCACTTGG
>KV000716.1:83499-106717 GCA_001598015.1 Dorcoceras hygrometricum | reverse complement strand
CTGTTATTTCTGTTGTATTATTGTCTCTCCGGTACTGGGGTTTGACCCCATGTCCCTCCGGGGCTTGGTTCGTTTCTTTGTTGTTATTGTTTTCAGGAACCCAGGTTCTACAGCTGGTCGTGGTTTCAACCCAGCTGGTTGTGCCCCAGGAGGTGGCTAGTGTGTCCCAGTAGCGTATAGCATATATATATATATCAGTTAGCCAGGGGGATGCCCTGTGCTTTGTTGTTGTACCCGTAGGGGAGTCTGATACATGTTTGGATTATGTATGCTTTGTTGTTGATTGTTTTATGTCTTGGGAAAACTTATTTTTAGTATTGTTGTATTTTAAATCTTATATTTTAAACCGTTGGGCCTAAAAGCGAAAATTTTACCCACTTTTTGATAGCTTCCGCATGTGGTTATCTGTTGAGAGCACGAGGCCTGACACAAATCCCGATTAATTTACTCAATTAATCCAATAATCTTTCGGGTCTCACATCTCTCCCCCACTGAAAATAAGATTTTGTCCTCGAAATCAAACAACAACTCTAGATCTGAACAAATTCAACAAAACAACCAGTAACCTCAATCACACAACAACAGGCTTCTAACCAAAAGTTCAAGATAACTGGAACAAACAACAAAAAGCAACTACTAGCTACTGGAGTTAATGCAAAATCTACTCAAACAGATGAGGCCATTCACATTGCATTTTCTCCTCTAACTCCCACGTAGCTTCTTCTCTACCATGTTGGCCCACTGAACCATCACCAAGGGAATGGTCTTATTCCTGAGCTGTTTCTCCTTTCTGTCCAAGATCTGCAAGGGATATTCAACATAGCTCAAAGTACGATCTAGCCCCACCTTGACAGTTCGGAACACATGAGAAGGATCTGGATCATATTTCCTCAACATAGACACATGAAAAACATCATGCAGTGAGGACAGATCTGGCGATAATAACAAGTGATAAGCCAAAGGACTGATCCTATCCACAATCCCATAAGGTCAACCATAACGAGGAGCTAACTTTATCTTGAGACCAAATCTCCAACCTGAAATTCCAAAGGCCTACGCCTTCTGTTCTCATAGCTAGCTTGGCGATCTTGTGTAGCTTTCATACGCTAGCGAATCAGATCTACTTGATGTCTCATCTGCTGCACAAATTCTGGAGAAGACAGGTGCTTCTCCCCCACTTCTTCCCAACAGTTAGACGATCTGAACTTTCTACCATACAAAATCTCGAATGGTGCCATTCCAATTGTCACCTGGTAGCTGTTATTATAAGAGAACTCAACCAAAGACAATGAATCTTGCCAGCTACAACTGAAATCCATGACAACGGGTCTCAACATATCCTCTAAAGTCAGGATAGTCCTCTCAGATTTGCCATCGATTTGGGGATGATAAGCAGTACTCATAGCCAATCTGGTACCCAAAACTGTTTGCAAACTCTTCCAAGATCTGGAAGTAAACCTTGGATATCGATCTGAAACAATGGACACAGACACTCAATGCAATTGCACCACAAAATCTATGTACAATTTCGCTATCTTCTTCAAAGAATACGTCATATTGTAGGGAATGAAGTGAGCAGACTTCGACAATCGGTCAATAACAACCCAGACAACATCACAACCTCTGCTGGAACGAGGCAAATGCGTTAAAAAATCCATAGCTATGTTCTCCCAATTCCATTGGGGCACCTCTAAGCTCTGCAATAGACCACCAGGTCTCATCCTTTCTGCCTTTACTTGCTGACAGTTCAGATAATGCGCAACAAAGTCAGCAACATCACTCTTCAAACCTGCCCACCAGAAGTGCGTCTTCAAGGCATGGTACATCTTCCTTGCACCAGTATGGACACTATGTCTACTATAGTGTTCTTCTCTCAAGATATCCTCCTTCAAATCAATCAGATTTGGAACTACCAACCTGCCACGAAACCTCAAAAAACCATCAGATGTGACAGAATAGTCTTCCAACTGTCCAGCCTAACCTTCAACTTTTACTCATGGATAGATGGATCTGTTCTCTGAGCTGCTCTAATATTCGAAACAATCTGTGGCTCAACTTGAAAAGAAGACACCACAACATAATCCGCACCCGGATAAAACCACCAACCAGTAGCGCTTAGATTCTCATGAACCTTCAAAATATGCAACGAAGCTAGCATCGCCACTTGAGCCTTCCTGCTCAATGCATCAGCAACTACATTCACTTTCCCAGGATGATATTGGATCTCACAATCAAAGTCCTTCAGCAGTTCCATCCATCTACGCTATCTCATGTTCAAATCAGGCTTAGAAAACAGATATTGGAGACTTGTGGTCGGTATACACCACAAACTGCTTGCCATACAGATAGTGGCGCCAAATCTTCAAAGCAAAGACTACTGTTGCCAACTCCAAATCATGAACTGGGTATCGAGTTTCATGCGATTTCCATTGACTAGAAGCATTCGCAATGACTCGACCATTCTACATCAACACACAACCAATCCATTCAATGAAACATCCAAACAAACCACAAAACCACCTCAACCTGAAGCAAAGCCAACACTAGTGCTGTAGTTAGCTTCTCCTTGAGCAATCGAAAGATGTTCTCACATTTCTTTATCCAAACAAATCTCTTGTCTTTCTGGGTCAACAGCATCATAGGCTTAGCTATACTAGAAAATCCCTCGATAAAACATCGGTAATATCTAGCCAACCCCAAAAAGCTACGAATATCTGACACATTCTTGGGACGTTCCCAGTTAACAACAGTCTCTACCTTACTGGGATCCCAGACAGTTCATCGGCCAAAATGACATGACCCAGAAACACAACTCTATCCAACCAAAACTCGCATTTAGAAAACTTAGCATACAACCACGAGTCTCGTAGTGTTTGTAGAACCAACCTCAAATGCTCTTTATACAGCATCGGAGTCTTCGAGTACACAAAAATATCATCGATGAACACAATCACAAACTGATGATGAACTCTCGAAAGACCCGATTCATCAAATCCAGGAAAACTGCAGGGGCTTTCGTCAAACCAAAAGGCATAACCTAAAACTCATAATGCTCGTACCTTGTACGAAATGCAGTTTTCGCAACATCTTGCTCCCAAATGCGCAATTGATGGTACCCTGAACACAGATCGATCTTAGAGTATACTGTTGAACCCTGAAGCTGATCAAACAAGTCATCGATCCTTCGTAGATGGTACTTATTCTTCACTGTTGCCTTATTCAGTTGCCGAAAGTCTATACACATCCTCATAGAACCATCCTTCTTCTTCAAAAACAAGATAGGAGCTCCCCACGACTACATGCTCGGTCGAATAAAACCTTTATCCAGAAAATCACTAAGTTGTACCTTCAACTCCCTCAACTCAGCTGGAGCTAAACGATACGGGGTGCGTGAAATCGGAGCTGTACCAGATACCAACTCAATGCTGAAGTCGATCTCCCTTCTCGGAGGAAAGCCAGGAATCTCCTTAGAAAACACATCAGGGAAATCTCGAGCAACGGGGATGTCGCTAAGCTCCACACATGACATAAATGATGCGTCCATAGCATAGATCATAAATTCAGCATTCTCCAACGACATAAGGCTAAACATCTCCATAGAAGAGACCAAGGGATTCTTCGATCGGGAATCGAGTCCAGTCCCACTTCTCTCCAGACAGAGGCCGAAATGCACAACGCCATGGAAATAGTACACGGTGGCCCTATAGCTAGACAACACGTCCATTCCCACAATGCAATCGATATCCCACATCACTAAAAGAATCAGATTCGGTACAAAAACGTTCTCACCAAACCTAAGAATGCAATTCAACAAAATCTCTTGGGATTACAGGCTCGCGCCGACAGGAGTCGCAACAGACACAACATCACACAAGGAAGTGGTATGCAAACCATGCTCAACCAGAAATGCATCTGCAACAAACGAATGTGATGCTCCAGTGTCAAACAATACATGTGCAGGAAAATCAAAGACAGAACAAATACCTGCAATCACTCCTCCTGGCGTGCCATCAGCTTGCTCCCTCATCATGGCATTCACCTGGGTAAACTGAGGTCCTGAAAATTGAGGCTGAGAAGACTGTCCAAATCGCGAAGGACCAGGATGATTGAACGGCCTATACTGAGTCTCTCCCATCTTTTGATGTGGATCAGGCAAAGAAAGACCTCTAGAAGATCCACCAGAACGACCTTGAGGTGGGGCTACGGCGTGCTGAGATCCCGCCAATGGACACACTCTCGCAAAATGTCCATACTGCCCACAATTATTGCAAGCACCATGAACACCTGTACATTGCGCCGAGGAGTGTTTGCCTCCACACTGACCACAAAAGATGGTCCTAGGGCTACTGCTGCTGCTAGAACTACCGGAACCAGAAGAACTAGAACCCTGCTTCTTCTTGAACTGCTGAGCACGAGGCCCAAACCTGTGGCGTCCAAAATTTTGCGTTGACTTCTGGGGTTACTGCTGAGATGACTGGGGAAACTGGGGAGGTTGCGCCCTCGGAACATTGGGACGTGAACCTTGCACTACTGAAGGCTGAACCCGAGACCTCCGGTTCCACAACCCTTCCTCGATTTCCATTGCCTTGTCCACCGCGTCCGCATAACTGGTAGGTGAACTCGCCAACACCAAGGAATACAGATCCTCATTAAGCCCTTCCAAGAAACGGTTCCTCTTCGCCCTCTCGCGGCCAGACACATGAGGAAAGTAAGCCAAAAGAGAAGAAAACCTACGAGCATACTCGCCCACCGACATGGTTCCCTGAACCAAGTTGTCAAACTCTCGGTCTTGGGAATTCACATAAGACTCCGGAACATACTCTTTGATGGATCTGGATAACAGATCCAGATCTGAGTTTTGAATTACACAAAACCTGTTATTGTGTTTCTAATATCGCTACGAAGTGTGCAGATGTTTTACAAGGAAAGAAATCTGATTTGGATGAATGGTAGAATTCTGGAAGTGTGCAAAAGATGTTGACAGGAAGTGAACGTATTAGATGTTGACGTGGGGATAAATCTGGTATCAGAGATTTCAAAGGAGAAATCTGTTATTAGTTGGACAGAGATGCTTATGTGGACAGCAATCCTTACGTGGAGTCCCACGTGGACAGCTTCGCTTATGTTGAGTCCAGCTGTACTTGCTGTTAGTTGTGTGGCATATAGAGAAGGTTGTTGAAGATATCTGTTGAAGAGAATCTGTTGAGGTTGCTGTCGAAGAAATATAATCATGTAAAGATAGGAGAAATCTGATGAAGAATGAAGAAGATGTAAGTGGAAGAAAGATAATGAACAGTATCAGAAGTCTGGACGAGGAGTGAATCAGAAGTCTGGACAAGAAGAATCATCGAAGAAGAAGATGATATGAAGTCTGGAAGATGCGATATAAAGAGGAGAATGATCAACAGGAGAAATCTGATCAGAGTGATGAATAGGAGAAGTCTGGAGAAGAGAAAATGAAATCAGCAACATTGACGTCAGCATATCTATTGAGGAAATATCCGATGAAGAAGAGAGTCGGGAATTAGTTGAAATAGAGAGATGGACAGTAGATGTCTGGACAAGAAAAGAATTGTGTAGAAGACGCGAAGCATTCAGTAGTTGCAAACAGAGATATTAAAACAGAAGTTCGATTCAGACGGTGTATTCAGACTTTGGACAGACAGATGCAAGAAGAAGAACGATCCACATGTTAATCAGACGCAAAAGAGGAATCTGAAGAAGATGTGTAGCAGCTGATTCAGATGTTGGATTAAAGATATTCAGATGCTGTCCAGACGATGTTAATCAGCTGTTAAGCTAAGGAGAAAATGAAACAAACGATGAATCAGCTGATGAAGATGAATCAGATGTTGCGCAAACATAAATGAATCAGACGTCGATGTGAAGAGAAAATGAATCAGCTGATGAAGATGATTCAGGCGTAGCTCTAAGGAAAAGATTAACCAGACGTGGCGCAAAGAATAAATGGATCAGACGTAGCATCAGCCTTAGCGCTTAACAGAAAATGATTCAGATGTTGAACAACAGCAGCTGTTATCAGAAGGAATGACATTATCAGATGTTCAAGATAAGCCATCAGCTGTTATCAGACGAAGTTCAAATGTGAAGAAGAAGTGAACAACTGATGAGCAGTACTGTGAAGCGAACATTATGACAGCTGAGTGAACAACTGAAGCGAACAGTTGATCAGTGTTATGAAGAACATTCAGGCGAAGCAGTTGACACAGGAATAACAGAAGCATGGGAGTCAACTGCTGAGCCTTCAAATTATTTAAGATGTTGTATTGAAGCATTCAGCTGTTGAAGACAACAAAAAGCCTGTAAAAGAAAGGACACAAGGACAACTCCCTGTCGGTACTTTACAGAACATCTTTTAACGGGAAGAAAAGTGTATCAAACGGATTAAGTTGAACAAAGGCTATATATACAAGATTGGTTGAAGAAAAAGACAGATCGATCGACACACACACTGGCAGAAACAAAAACAGAGGGAAGAAAAATAAAAGAACGAAGCAGTCGACCACCATTAGAGAGGAGCTTACAACGAGCTTCGACTGCTGAGTTCTAATCAGCTCTTTAGGAGCATTTCCCAGTTGTGTGAGATATTATTATTATTATGTAGAGTTGTTCTTTACACTGTATGTCTCACACACAGAGATTCATTCACATTCTTGAGAGTTGAGCAAAATTGTATAGTGAATGAATCTCAAACCCAAATATCAGATCCCGTCCAAGAACGAAGACGTTAAACTCTGTGTCTGTAGCCTTTCTCACAGAGGCGTAAAACAAGTGATTGACACAGCCGAGGGCTGGTGTAGAGTCTAGGAGTTCTAGCAGCTGCTGGCTGTTGGATTGGGCCTGTACACGATGTGTAGATCAAATCTTCTAGTGGAACCTTCCGAGACGGATAAGGGGAGACGTAGGATATTTATATCCAAACTTCCAAAAACAAATAGCAGTGTATTGTATTCTTTTAATTTCAGTATTCCGCATACGCATAATTTATATTAGCACGCATACGTTTTAGATTGCACACTTGCACAGTCAAACAGATTTATGTTGAACAGAAATCTGTTTGTGATAGTTTTAAAATTAGGATTCAGTTCTGTGTTTTCCGCATGTTTTTATTACATACCAGATCTGTCTCCGGTGCTCTGTTTTATGTTCAAGAACCATGAGCTATTGTAGCTCCTTTATAGCAGCGCAAAATTTTTATTTAACAGTATCAGCGCTCTTTATTCTCGTTATTTTATTGGATCAGATCTCACGGCCTTTGTTTTATTTAGTATTGCATCTCGAGATCTTATCCTTCGGTCCCAACACTCTTGGCGGAACGCCGTACAGAAACTATCCCAAGTAATACCTGCACTATCTCCTTGAGCGTTCATGAAGCACCTCTCCACCATCGCTCTGCATTCTTCCTCAACTAGAAAGCCGCCAAACTCAATATTCGCTCATCATCATAGCGCACTCTATCAAACAGTCCAGTAATATGCTGCAGCCAAGACTCAGCATCGGAACTACTCTCATCACCATCGAAAGTCTGAGGATTCATACACTGAAACCTCGCCATGATTAGTTCCATCTCATCCACACGGGCTGCCAGCACCTCAACCTCATCGTCAATCTTCCTACTACGCCTACGACCAGGAATACTACGCTGAACTTCCTCATTCTAACCATCGAACTCTTACGGAATCTGCCCTCTACCTCTACCGCCACGTCTAGCCGGCATCTACGAAGGCACTAAACAGTAAGGTCACACAGCAACAACTATATCACATAGCAAATAAATCACATAGTCATGCACATGAAACACGCAACACTGTGCCTAAACTCAAGTGTCATCAAAAGAAATTGAGCTTATCCCAACTTAAGCTCTGATACCAAAAATGTCAGGCCCGGTGCACAACACAGAGTTAACGATACAATAAACAATAGCGGAAGCATTAACATAGTGGCTAAAATTTTTTGCTTTGTCCTGACTTAGAAAACATAAGTTAAAAATACATTGATATCCAAAATACTTGTTTTACAACACTGAAAACCCAATGCAACGCATACAACACAACTAACATACAAGCATAGAGTGACTCCCAATTATACAAATCAAAGGATCCATGATGAGTCTCTCGCTCAACATAGATACAATAGAATATAACATAAATATACTATATATAACTTGGACACTCTATCCACCTCCCGGGGCATTACCAGCTGGATCAACTCAACGACAGCTTAGAAACCATGATAACTTGCAACACACACAGGCAAACAAAACAACCAGTCCCAGAGGGGAATTGGGGTTAAACCCCAGTACGGAGAGCAACTGAAAAACAACAGTTAAACAGAAATAGATAATATGGAGATTCTATGCATGAGAACAAGGCTACAACCGAAGGCAGGGAGCCAAAGGATCTCAAGTAACTGCTCAACAACTGCTGCAGATCAACTGAAAGATAGTGGCCACGGGGTGTGAGTATATGGGCGCTACCCACTCGTCTCAACACACGGTACCAGATTCATAACACATCACTCAACCTGTTGTTGCCCAACTCATGAGATGTGGGAGCTCCACTCCGCTCATAGTGGCTAACAGATCCAAACAGGGAGACGAGGGACACGGGAGTTACCCGCTCGGCCTCCAAAACAAGCATCCTGGTACATACAGATCAACACAACAAGGCACGGCTAAACAAGATCTGAGCTCAACATGAATAATTCGTGTATTCAATGTAACAGATTGCAATAATCAACACAACAGAGGCAAGCAATAACAACACAGAAGCATACACATCAGCACACATACTATCCATGCCAAATACAACGCTGTAAAACAAGTTTACATCCGTACGTTAGTTTTGAGCTACAGTTACCACAAAAGCGGTCCCGAGCAACCAGATCTGAAACCTGCTAATTCAAATAACAACGCTAACTCAGGGACGCAAAGATCAGAGCTACGAACTGGGAGCTACGAACTCAACCAGCTCTGTCCAACACTTCTATCTCAACAAACAATTCTAAATGAAGCGCAAGGTAGGAACTAACACTTACCCAACAAGCTACCCGAACGGCAGTAGCAAATCTGCTCAAATGGTAACAGACTATACAAAGTAGCTTCCTTCGCGATCTTCTTTCAGCTAATCACAAGCCTTCGAAAAAGGTATAGAACGAATCGCCATAGCAAGAGGTGTCCAACACTACCACTCTTGTGTCCGTCGGAACTGTCTACCACCGGCAATCGAAGAATATAAGCTTCGGTGAACAGTAGCTAGGGTATCGCGACAGAGTTTGGGCACGGGTAATATCTCGAAGTGTCGGGAAACAATAGCAAGACTAAGGTCAAAGTCTTCTATCTATACCACTTAAGTTCCCCAAATCTGATGAACAGTAACCACCGACATTACTAGCTCAAAGATGATACCCACTCGGATTTGAGTAACACTCCAGATCTGGAACATACGCTACACCAACGCGCTACTACCAAACGACGTCGCATAGAAGTCCACTATTCCACTGTACACGTCATCCCGCTAACACCAAATCTGATATCTCTAAACGGCGTCACATCGCAACTCAGATATGGATGCTCATATCTGACACTAACACTGACCACCGTTCATTGATACCCAAAACGACATCGCATTGCCTTTCGTTCTAGCCAACCCGAAACCGATCTACAGTAAACTCTCGAACCAGGCCGGTTCACGCAGCGCTAACAACTAATGCACTCAAATCTGATTTCCTCTAAGCAACGGCGTTTCGCTACCCTCACAGAATATCCAATAGCGAACTCAAGATACTTGGCAATAACCATATTTCACTTATAGCTTCGATTACTATCAACCAACACCAAATCCGAATTCACCAACCAGCACTTCTCAACTCCCCGAATCTGATTACTACCTCGTTGAATTCTACAACTGTCCAGATCTTTTCTAAACACACAAAATAGAAACCCGATACGCTCACCAAACATACCAACTCAAAGCTGATCCATCCCAGATCTATTCACACCAAATCTGGTCTATCCAAAACCCAATTAATTTACTCAATTAATCCAATAATCTTTCGGGTCTCACATCTAATGGAAATGTATTGATGCGACGCCATTTGACGCTGGTTGAGTGAAATCTGTTCAGAGGGTGTGAATAGATGTGCGCGTCAACTTGGGGAAGTCAGGTGTTGGTCAACGGTACTGTGTGAATCGGTTCGATTCGTGAGTTTGGAGAAGACCAGTACGGTTCATGGATTTCAGATTTGACCAGATCTGGATGTTCGCGAGCGGGCCTATGTCGCGAGATCTGTTTGTTTTGGAGTGGGACCCTAATGCGACGTCTTTTTATGATCGCGTGCTAATATAGCATAGAGAAGTCAGATCTGGGTTAGCGCGAAGATCTGATGCAGCGTTAAGATCTGAGAGTTGTTATCAGCTTTGACTTGAGTAGTTGACTTTCACTGTAGCTTTGAATGGAAGATTTTTATTTATTTCAGTGTCAATCAACAGTTAGAGAAATTTGAGACCCGATATTTCTTATCTTCTTCCTGTGAACCTTTGAAACCCTTACTGTTCACCCTAACACAAACCGTCGATTGCCGTTGATTTACGCCACCGTTTGGAGCAAGATTGGTGGCGCTGAGCTCGTCTCTTCAAGATCTTTCGATTGGTAATAGTTTGGAGACTTGGATCGACGCGTTGTGGGAGCACAAAGTAGTTGCAGTGTTCGAATATCTTAGCGAATTCTGGAAAGCGGTTCTTCTGTTCTTTAGAGCTATCGAGTAAGTGATTTCTTCTCATTTTAAGCTTCGATTTGAACTAGTTTGTCCTACATATCGTAGTTGAGATTGGTTTGAGTTCTCGATCGTAGGCCGTAAGCTGATTGAGCTTAGATTTAAGCTGATTTGTGAGATATCTTGACAGATTTGAGTTTTCGAGCAGTTCCTGTTGTGTTTCGTCGTGAGCTGGTGTAACGCCTAGATCTAACTACTGCCCCCACTGTACCAACATTGATCTTTTCAGCGTGTTTTGTCCTCACTCGCACACACCCTGAGAAACTTCAGAGGGTCACCCATCACAAAATTGTCCCAAGCCAAGCACGCTTAACTTTGGAGTTCTTAAGTGATGAGCTCCCGAAAAGAAGATGAATCTTGTTGGTATGAGTAGTACCAATTAAATCTGATAAGCCTTTCCTCATCTAACCTCAATTACATCTATAACATTCCAATCTCGTAATCCCTCTTATTGCTGTGTGGGATCGGTTCATTCATGTGCCCCTTCGCCTCTAGAGTCCTGCCAGGAGCCGCTCATTGTCCGTGCAACCTCTGGCACCGGCGATCACTCCCCGCCCTCTTTTGAGCCCCGGACCTCACATTGGCTCTCTTAGTACGGTGTGGTTCGGGGACGAACCAAGCGGAAGCTGGTGGGCATGTGAGGTCCGGGGCTCAAAAGAGGGCGGGGAGTGATCGCCGGTGCCAGAGGTTGCACGGACAATGAGCGGCTCCTGGCAGGACTCTAGAGGCGAAGGGGCACATGAATGAACCGATCCCACACAGCAATAAGAGGGATTACGAGATTGGAATGTTATAGATGTAATTGAGGTTAGATGAGGAAAGGCTTATCAGATTTAATTGGTACTACTCATACCAACAAGATTCATCTTCTTTTCGGGAGCTCATCACTTAAGAACTCCAAAGTTAAGCGTGCTTGGCTTGGGACAATTTTGTGATGGGTGACCCTCTGAAGTTTCTCAGGGTGTGTGCGAGTGAGGACAAAACACGCTGAAAAGATCAGTGTTGGTACAGTGGGGGCAGTCGTTAAATCTGGGCGTTACAGTTGGTATCAGAGCCGACCTCTCTTAGTACGGTGTGGTTCGGGGACGAACCAAGCGGAAGCTGGTGGGCATGTGAGGTCCGGGGCTCAAAAGAGGGCGGGGAGTGATCGCCGGTGCCAGAGGTTGCACGGACAATGAGCGGCTCCTGGCAGGCTTGTAGAGGCGAAGGGGCACATGAATGAACCGATCCAACACCGGAATGAGAGGGATTATGAGACTGGAATGTTATAGTTGTAATTGAGGTTAGATGAGGAAAGGCTTATCAGATTTAATTGGTACTACTCATACCAACAAGGTGCATCTTCTTTTCGGGAGCTCATCACTTAAGAACTCCAAAGTTAACGTGCTTGACTTGGGACAATTCTGGGATGGGTGACCCTCTGGGAAGTTTCTCAGGGTGCGTGCGAGTGAGGACAAAACACGCTGAAAAGATCAATGTTGGTACAGTGGGGGCAGTCGTTAGATCTGGACATTACAGCTGGTGAGGCAGAGGGATTTAGCGGGCTATTGGTGCTGAGCCTAAGTGAAATTTGTCAAGGTAGAAGCTGAGATTTGAGGTACGGATTTTAGCTTATTTAAACAGTTTTGGCATAAGCATGAGAATATTTCCAGTGTGTTGAGAATGCGTTGACTGAGTGTTTACGTGAATAGATTTGCCCGACTGTGATTTTTGATTATCTGTTCTGTTTGTGTATGATTTATGTATGTTAGTGAATTGATATTGCTTGGAATTCACGCATACATATTGAGCCTGAATTTGACTGATGCATGAATTGAGCTAGCGTTGTTATAGTCCGACTGATTTCTCACGCCTGAAAGGTCCAATGCTATCACCGAGGTGGTGGCCGGCTGAGCTGTCACGCCTGAATACCACTGAGCTGTGATGGTCGGCTGATTTTCGCACCTGAAGATCACGGATCGATGATTTCCACCGGCTGATTGGCTATGCGTGGTGTTGAGGCTCCATTGAGATTTGAATTTCCAGCTGAGTTGTTGGCCTTGATTACCGATGTTCTTTGGTACCCTCATGCATATCATGACTTGAAATATTTCATGTTTTATGAATTGCTGTTTTATGAGTGCTTTTCATACTGAGGTTTGACCTAATTTATTTTCCCTGTTTTTTGGCTGCTTTGGTCTGTGATTAGCCTTTGCAGGATCTTCAGGTAACCCAGCTGGTCATAGTGGAGCGTCAGTTGGTAGATCCCCGTTTTGAGTCTCAGTTATTAATATTATGTATTGAACCAGGGGATGCCCTGTGTGATTATGTATTTGGGGATCTGTATTTGATGCATACTTGATTATGCTTTGATGATTGTTGTATTTTTGAGTTAAAATCCTTATTTTGAGTATGCTTGTATTTTGAAGAATTTATTTTGGTTCAGGCCCAATTCGAAAATTTTTAAGCCAAATCTTAATACATCCGCGTAATTGTGCTTACTTGATTATCTAATCTATGTATTAGAGCACAGGGCCTGACAAAGGGTCTAACAGCATCACCCAATGATTTCCTAGCTATCACTGATAGTGTCTGCAAGAACAAATAGGTAATGGTTAGCGTACATCATGATTTATTTATCTCAAATATCACAATTGAATCAAAATCATTGGTAGATCGAGATTCACTATAGATTTGATGACCATGAAATACATATGAGAGGTCAAATAGCGGAATCGCATGTGAAACTAGGTACCCTTTTACACTAATGCACATCTAGTACTCTGGCTAGAGATTTGTCAAACTATTATCTCTTCAGATAGCATAGGATTCCACACACTTAGGCGATCGGTGAATTCTCGACAACAAAGCATCCAATTCTAATGCATCATGACCCCACCCAATCCCGCCACCTGATGACCCTCGGGAGTCCGTAAATGAGTCAAAGTAAAGCACTAGCATGTAGAGACTCAATTATTTTGAGTAATAAGGAATAATCATGTAGAACCAAAAATTCGGACTTAATTCACTTGATGAATGATAACCACTTTAAAGTCCAAACAAGGATATTTCTATAGATCACCAGGTGACTATCCATCCTCATGCTTAGAACCTCTCCATGTTTCTTGACAAAATAAAGTGGTACTACACATTTCACAGATGTTAGTCTCAAGCTCGGGCGGGCTGCGGATGGTCCAATTGACTAGAACTCATTTAGAATGTGTAGTGACATAAGATAGGTTTCATGATAGCCATCATATCAATTATCACATCTAACATACAATATAGTACATTTATGGTCTTTATCCAACAAGCATGCAATGATAATAAAGATAAAGAATGTCATAGTAACAAATGTAAATTATATATATGAATAAATATTGTTCTACAATGAGAGTTAAAAAATCTCACAACCACGGTTTTCTAGCTAGACAACTACTCCAACAAACATTAATATAAAAAAGGTAAAACATGTAGTGAAACACATGCAATAGAATAATTTCTATCTATAGACTCGAGTGAACTAGAATGTATTCGAGTTTAAGTCAATTTAAGCTTTGATAGCAGAATGTCAAGCCCACGTAATCAAGAATTAAGCTTACAGTTAGCCATAAAACATGGAAATATTTAAATGTGAGTCAAAAAATTTTCTTTTAGGACCTTGAACGAAAACGAAGAGTCAAATATGTGCAAACTACAAATATATAACCTAGTACATCACTCATATCTAACAAAAAGAATATTTTAAAATCATTATTGATACACATGTAGAGCGAGTCCCGCTCCCAGTTCATGCAGAAAGCCATGAAACAAATATCATCCAATCTCACGGATCTTTGTTCAAAAGAAATAGGCATAGAAATAGACATCGAATCATCATCATCATCAAATACTAACAACCAAAAAGGGAATCCCTTGAAGAAAGACTCGATAAATATATATATATATATACCAATACTAGATGTATATACCAATATCTAGGACACTCGAAAAACTCATGGATCCAAGGAAAATAATTTTTAAAACCATGTTTCATACAGAGAGTCGCTAGAGATTCGATAGCCATGTATACATATTGGAGACAAAATAGTGACATTGCATGTGCTACTAGGTAAACCCATTTATGTTAAAGCACAACGAGTAATCTGGCCAGATCTTTGTCACAATATTATCTCCTAATATAGCATAGGATATCCATGTACAAGGTCGACCGGTGTATCCTCAACAGCAAAGCATCGAATCCAACATGCATCGGGACCTCACCCAATCCCGCCACCTGATGACCCACACGAAGTCGATAAAGAGGTGCCTATCATGTAAAGTCTCAATGATGTTTCGATAATAAGGACTAATCTGTATGCCTAATACCTCGGACTTAATCCACTCACAAATGGTAATCACTTGGCAAGTCCGAACGATTGGTAGTTCGATAGATCACCGGGTCACTAGCCATCATGAATGTTTATAACATCTCCATGTTCCCTACCAGTGAAACGTGGTGCTTAGCATCGTAGATGCTAGTACAATATCAGGTGGCTCTTATCCTCTTTTGGAATGCCAATAGACTAGGAACTCGTTTAGAACACACGGTGACTATTATATGTGTTTCGTGACAGCCATCAAATCCACTAACACATCTAACATACACTATATTGTATTAAAAGTCATTATCCAACAATTTTACGCAATAAAAGAAAAGATATAGAATTCCATGTAAATCTAAATTATATAAATAAATCATTTTTTACAATAGAGTCAACAAACCACACTACAAACAGTTGGCTAGCTGGAAACCTACTCTAAAAATTCACTAGTTGAATCTCCTTCTGGTGCAACTGTGCCACCTGGATAACCTGCAACATCATCAACACGACCAAAGAAATCACAAAGGGAATGGGTCAAACTATGTTAGGCCTCGTGCACAACACAGAGTTAACCACGCAATAATAATAGCAGAAGCATTTAAAATAGTGGCTAAAATTTTTCCTTTGGCCTGACTTAGAAAAAATAAGTTAAAAATACATTGATATCCCAAAATACTGGTTTTACAACACTGAAAACCCAATACAACAACCAACAGCAATACAACATGAACTAACGTACAAGCATAAAGTGATTCCCAATCAACAAACTAAAGGATCCATGATGAGTCTCTCACTCAACATAGATACAATACATTATAACATAAATATACTATATATAACTAGGACACTATATCCACCTCCCGGAGCACTACCAGCTGGATCAACTCCACGACCAGCTGAGAAACCATGTAACCTGAAACACGCACAGGCAAACAAACAACCAGTCTCATAGGGACATGTGGTCAAACCCAGTACGGAGAGCAACTGAAAAACAACTAATAGAAAGCAACAGATAATATGCAGATGTTATGCAAGAGAACAAGGCTCCAACCGAGGCAGGGAGCCAAAGAATCTCAAGAAACAGTCCAACAACTGATACAGATCAACTGAAAGATAGTGGGCACGGTGCGTGTGAGTATATGGGAGCTACCCACTCGTCTCAACACACGGTACCAGATGCACAACAATTCACTCCACCTATTGTTGCCTAGCTCATGAGATGTGGGAGCTACCCACTCGGCTCATAGTGGCTAACAGATCCCAGCAGGGAGATGAGGGACACGGGAGTTACCCGCTCGGGCTTCCAAATTAAGCATCCTGGTACGCACACATCAACACAACAAGGCACGGCTAAACAAGATCTGAGCTCAACATGAATAATGCGTGTATGCAATGTAACAAATTGCAATAATCAACACAGCTGAAGCAAGCAACAACACAGAAGCATACACAGCAGCACACATAATATCCATGCCAAATCCATCGTTGCAAAAGAAGCTCACATCAGTACCTTAACCTTCTGAGCTACAATTACCACAACGGGGTCCCGAGCACACATATCTGAAACCTGATAAACCAAACAACACAAAGCTCAGGGACAGTAACACAGAACTTACGAACTGGGAGCTACGAGCTCCACCCAGCTCTATCCTACCCTACCAACACAACATACGGCTCTAAATGAAGCATAAAGGAGGATATATCACTAGCTTAGAGCGTTACCTGAACGGAAAAGCAAATCTGCTCAAATGGTAACAGACTACACAAGGTAGCTTCCTTCGCGATCTTCTTAAGATAATCGCGAGCCTTCGAAAAAGGTACAGAACGAAGCACCTTAGCAAGAGGAGTCCAACGCTACCACTCTTGCTCCAATCTGAGTCTTCTACCGCCGGAAATCGGAGAAGATAAGCTTCGGTGAACAGTAACAAGGGTATAGCGATAGGAAAAGGTTATAAGAAATATTTCTAAGTGTCGGGAAACAATAGCAAGACTACGGTCAAAGTCCTCTATATAACAACTTAGTTCCCCAAATCTGATGAACAGTAACCACCGACAACTTTGGCTCAAAGCTGATGCCCACTCAGATCTGAGTAACACTCTAGGTTTGGAACATACGCTACACCAGCGCTCTACTACCAAAAATCGTCGCACAACTAACCACTTAGCATGTACACGTGTCTCTCTAAACGGCGTCTCATTGCTCCTAATCAAAACACCCAGATCTGAAAGACCAGATATGATACCAACACTGACCAGAGTTCACTATATCCTAAACGGCATCGTACTGTCTTCCGATCTATAAAACTCGTACCCGATCTACAGTAAGCTCTCGAACCAGGACGGTTCACGCAGCGCTAACAACTAACGCAACTCAAATATGATTTCCTCCAAACGACGGCGTATCGCCATCCGTGCAAGGTATTCTCTTGCGAACTCCAAATACTTAGCGATAACCAGATTTGACCTCTAGCTTCGATTACAGTCAACCAACGCCAAATCTGAAGTCACCAACCAGCACTACTAAACTCTCCAAATCTTCCTACTACTGCACCGAACTCTACAATTTCCCAGATGTGGTCTAAACACAAAAAATAGAAACCCGATATACTAACCAAGAATATCAGCTCAAAGCTGATGCATCCTAGATCTGTTCACGCCAGATCTGGTCTGTCCAAAACCCGATTAATTAACTCAATTAATCCAATAACCTTTTGGGCCTCACATCTCTCCCAAAGTGAAAATAAGATTTCATCCTCGAAATCAAAGAACAACTCCAGAACTGAACCAAAACTCACAGAACAACCAACGCTGGAAAATCACGCTAAGCACAAATCAAATATAAACTCTCCAAAACACAAAGAGAGTCTACTAACCAAGAGTCAAGATATCTGGAAAACAACCACGAACAAGCAACTAGCTACTGGAGCTAGCGCAAGATCTACTCAAATAGATGAGGCTATTCACGTTGCATTTTCTCTTCTAACTCCCACGTAACTTCTTCTCTACCATGTTTGCTCCACTGGACCATCACCAAGGGAATGGTCTTGTTCCTGATCTTTTTCTCTTTTCTGTACAAGATCTGCAAGGGATATTCAACATAGCTCAAAGTTCGATCCAGCTCCACCTCGTCAGTTCACAACACATGAAATACAACATGCAATGAGGACAGATCTGGCGACAGTAACAAGCGATAAGCCAAAGGACCGATCCTCTCCACAATCTCATAAGGTCCAACATAACGAGGAGCAAATTTTCCCTTGAGACGAAATCTCATAACACTACGAAAAGGAGAAACTCTCAAGAAAACCAGATATCGAACCTGAAATTCCACAGGCCTACGCATGCAATTAGCATAGCTAGCTTGGCGACAGCTTTCATACGCTGTCGAATCAAATCTACTTGATATCTCATCTGCTGCAAAAATTCTAGAGAAGATAGCTGCTTCTCCCCCACTTCTTCCAACAAATAGGCGATCTGCACTTCCTACCACAGAAAATCTCAAATGGTGCCATACCAATCGTGACCTGGTAGCTGTTATTATAAGAAAACTCAACAAAAGATAACGAATCTTTCCAGCTACCACTGAAATCCATCACAACAGCTCTCAACAAATCCTCTAAATTCTGGATAGTCCTCTCAGATTGGCCATCGGTATGGAGATGATAAGCAGTACTCATTGCCAATCTAGTACCCAAAGCTGTTTTCAAACTCTTCCAGAACCTGGAAGTAAAACTTGGATCCCGATCTGAAACAATGGACACAGGCACACCATGCAAACGCACCACAAAATCTATGTACCGTTTCGCCATCTTCTTCAAAGAATACGTCATATTGTAGGGAATGAAGTGAGCAGACATTGACAATCTATCAATAACCACCCAAACAACATCACACCCTCGACTAGAACGAGGCAAATGCGTTACAAAATCCATATCTATGTGCTCCCAATTCCAATGGGGCACCTCTAAGCTCTGAAATAGACCACCAGGTCTCATCCTTTCGGCCTTAACTTGCTGACAATTCAAGCAACGCGCAACAAAATCAGCAACATCATTCTCAAAACCTGCCCACCAGAAGTGCGGCTTCAAGGCATGGTACATCTTCCTTGTACCAGGATGGACACTATATCTACTGCAGTGTGCTTCCCTCAAAATCTTCTCCTTCAAATCTATTAGATTTGGCACTACCAACCTGCCACAAAATCTCAAACAACCATCAGACGTGACAGAATAGTCTTCCAACTGTCCATCTCTAACCTTCAACTTCAAATCATGAATAGATGGATCTGCCCATTGAGCTGCTCTAATACTCGAAACAACCTGTGACTCAACTTGAAAAGAAGACACCACAACAAAATCTTCACCTGGGTAAAATCTCCAACCAGTAGTGCTTAGATGCTCATGGACCTTATAAATCTGAAACGAAGCTAGCATCGCCACTTGAGCCTTCCTGCTCAATGCATCAGCAACTACATTCACTTTCCCAGGCTGATATTGGATCTCACAATCAAAAATACTTTAGCAACTCCATCCATCTACGTTGTCTCATGTTCAAATCCGGCTGAGAAAACAAATACTGAAGACTCCTGTGGTCTGTACACACCACAAACTGCTCACCATACAGATTGTGGCGCCAAATTTTCAAGGCAAAAACCACAGCTGCCAACTCTAAATCATGAAGTGGGTATCGAGTCTCATGCGGTTTCAACTGACAAGAAGCATACACAATGACTCAACCATTCTTCATTAGCACACAACCCATCCATTAAGCAAAGCATCCGAACAAACCAAAAAACCACCTGATCCTGAAGGCAAAGACAAAACGGGGGCAGAAGTTAGCATCTCTTTGAGCAATTGGAAACTCAAATCACATTCATCTATCCACAGAAATCTTCTATCTTTCTGGGTCAACTGCATCATCGGCTTGGCTATCGAAGAAAAACCTCAATGAAACGTCTATAGTAACCAGCCAAACCCAAGAAACTTCGGATCTCTGAAACATCCCTAGGTCTCTCCCAGTTAAGAACTGCTTCGACCTTACTAGGATCCACTTAAATACCTTCTGCAGATATGACATGACCCAAAAATATTACCTTATCCAACCAAAATTCACACTTGCTAAACTTAGCAAAAAGCTGTGTGTCTCTCAGATTCTGCAACATTAGCCTCAAGTTTTCCTTATGCTCCATGAAGTTCTTCGAATACACCAAAATGTCATCTATAAAGACAATCACAAAATTATCGATGTACTCACTGAAGACGCGATTCATCAAATCCATGAAGATAGCAGGAGCATTCATCAATCCAAACGGCATCATCAAAAACTCATATTGCCCATATCTAGTCCTGAAAGCCGTCTTCAATACATCGATGTCTCTAATCCGCAACTGATGATAACCAGATCGCAGATGAATCTTAGAGTACACTGCTGATCCTTGCAGCTAATCAAACAAGTCATCAATCCTCGGCAAAGGATTCTTGTTCTTGATCGTCACTTTATTTAGCTGTCGAAAATCCACACACATCCTCATAGATCCATCCTTATTTTTCACATGTATTGAGATCTGATGAGGTGGAGCTAGATCGGACTTTGAGTTATGTGGAATATCCCTTATAGATCATAGATAGAAAAGAGAAACAGCTGAGGAATAAGATCATTCCTTTGGTGATGTCCAGTGGAGCAAACATGCTAGAGAGGAAGCTACGTGGGAACTGGAAGAGAAAATGCAGCGAGAATGTCCGCATCTGTTAAAATATATGTTGCATTTGTTACAGTATCTAGATTGTTTTTGTTTGCTCTAGTTATCTTGAACACTCGATTTAGAGTCGTCATTCGATTTCGAGGACAAAATCCTGTTTTAGTGGGGGAGAGATGTGAGACCCGAAATTTGATTGGATTAATTGAGTTAATTAATTGGGTTTAGCATAGACCAGATTTGGCTTGAGCATATTTGGGATGACGCAGCTTTGAGCTGGTATGATTGGTGAAGCTATCGGGTCCGTTTAAGTCCTTGGAACAGATCTGGAGAGTTGGAGATTTTCTGCTGGAAGCGTTCAGATTTGAGTGTTGGTCAGCGCTGGTTGATCATCTTCGGATGTGGCGGTGGAATCTGGTAGTCGCGCGCTATTTCAGTTATGCGCGTTATAGTTTCTACTCGGGTAGCGGTGCCACGTCGTTTTGAGAATAGCCATATTTGAGTTGCGTTAGTTGTTAGCGCTGAGTGACAGCTCCGGTTCTTAGTCCCGGTTCATGTTGCAGAGTAGACCGGTACGGTTCAGGTAGTTCAGATTTGATTAGCTAGTGTGCTTCAGATCTTAGTGCTATGGGTGCGATGCCGTTTAGTGTTTCAGACTTGAGTTAGCGGGATGAAGTGTGTTAGTTGGGAGCGTGTTTCTGTGCGACGTTGTTTGGTGAAGTCCCAAGTCTATTTTGACCTAGTGTCATGATCTGGAGTGGTACTCAGATTTTAGATGGTTTCAGATGTGAACCCCTAGGTTGTCTGTGGCAATTGTTCACCATATTTGACCAGATTTGAGTTGTATTTAAGAGAAAACTTTGACCCTTCGTCCAATATTGTTTCCCGACACTTAGAAATATTTCCCGTGAACAAACTCTGTCGCGATAACCTAGCTACTGTTCACCAAACCTTATCTTCTCCGATTTTCGACGGTAGACAGCTCCGACTGAAGCGAGAGTGGTAGCACTGGACTCCTCTTGCTAAGACGCTTCGTTTGGTACTGCTTTTGGAAGCTTGCGTCAAGCTTGGAGGGTTCGTGAAGACATCTCCCTTCCGCAGTCAATTAGCATAAGCGTCGAATTGCTCCTGCCGTTCAGGTAGCTTGTTGGGTTCTCAGATCTGTGTCGCTTGGGACTTCGTTGTGTTAATTATAGCTCAGAAGTGAGGTACGGATGTGAACTTGTTTTACATCGTTGAATTGGCATGGATTTTATGTGAGCTGTTGTGTTGGATTCTGTGTGCATTTGCTTGCTCCTGTTGTGTTGTTATTGCAAGTTGTTACATTGCATAAATGCATTATCCATGTCGAACCCAGATCTTGGTTAGACGTGCTTTGTTATCTTGATCTGTGTGTACCAGGATGCCTGTTGGAGGACGAGCGGGTAACTCCCGTATGCCTCAACTCCCTGCTGGGATCTGTTAGCCACTATGGTCGGAGTGGGTAGCTCCCACATCTCATGAGTTGGGCAACAGCAGGTTGAGATGTGTTTTGCATCTGGTGCTGTGTGTGGAGACGAGTGGTTAGCTCCCATATTCTCACACACCCCGTGGCCACTATTCTTGCAGTGATATGTTATCTCTTGTTGAGCAGCTATTGAGATTCCTTTGGCTCCCTGTCTTCGGTTTTAGCCTAGTTCTCATGAATAGCATTCGCATTTTATCTATTTCTATTTAACAGTTGTTTTCCAGTTGCTCTCCGTACTGGGGCTTGATCCCATATCCCTTTTGTTGGCGACAATGGCGGATCTGGATCCCGTTTCTCGGGGCACAGCGGAAATCAAAAGTTGCCCCGAGAAACGTTCAATACATTCAAATACAATTCTATAAACATTCATAGGGTGTTCATAGAATCGTTACCTTGCTGGCGTCTAGGCGCTTGGCTACGACCAGTTTCACGAGGAAACCGGCACTTCAAACGGTAGGCGGCGGTAGATCGTCAATCAGGTCCACGATCGAAATCAAGACACCTTCGTCAGCCTGCACTAGAAGGACTGACGAATTCAGCACGGACGGAAACTCCTCAGCGCGGTGGCCGGAACGAGTCCGGCGAAGGGCCGGCGGCGCGTGGCCGACGTGCGTTGGCGCGTGGGGAGGCGCGGCCGAGGGAGAGGAGAAGAGTTGGGGGCGGCGGCCAAGAGCTAGGGTTGTTGCAAGAGTGTGTCTCATAGTTGCCCTAGGTCTAATTAAATAAGTGATGGGCTTGAACCGGCCCAATGGACTTGGGTCAGGCCCAGGTCCATATGAACATTCGGTTCATTTAAATCACTACGGTTTCATCATAACTCCGATCGACGATCAGATCGGACCGATCGAATCAGTTTCCAAAACTGAACATTATGATGCG